>VDFB02122152.1:0-11362 GCA_007258455.2 Sequoia sempervirens | reverse complement strand
AAATGAAAGACCCGTGTGTGGGTCCCACCGGGCGTGCCAGAAATGTATACCCTGATATTTATCCTACTCTAAATGTGCAAACTAACTAAGAATATGAAATGACAAAATATCAAGGACACCTCAAGATTAACCAAAGAGTGGTTCAACGAAAATGAATGCAAATAAGATGAAACACAAACACTTTTACCTCCCTTGTTGTTGATACCTCTTTGATTGGCCCTTGCTTGGATTGGTTGTGTGCTTCTTAGATGATTGTTTGAATGTCTAAATGCAAGATTGTGGTGGTGCAAATGATTAACAAAGATGGCTAAATGATGGCAAAAAGTTGATCGTAGAGCTCAAATGGATGTGTTTATGTAGTTATCAAAATGCAAAGTGTTGGAAAACGTTCCTTGGAAAGGGGTATTTATAGGGAGATCTTTTGAATTCCTCTAGAGAATCTAAGGGTCAAGATTGGATTCAGAATGAAGGTCAAGATGAAGGGCTATGGTGGGTTGAGAACCCACAAGCCCTCACATCTTGACATGTGGAGGGTGGAATGGACAAGAGGATATGAGGTGGAGATGAGTTGTCAAAAAGGCACATGAGGTGGAAAAGGACATGCACCTTGGGGGATGAGAGGATTTCCACAAAAAGGGATTTCTTGTCCCCAAGTGGGAGTGAAAGGGACTTTTGAGGAATTTTAGAATTCCTCAAAAATCTACATGGGAAAAGGAAAGGTGGTTGGGGGGATAAATGTGAATTAAAAATTCACATTCTTAGGATGATCTAGAGGGTAAAAGGTGGGCTCCAAAAAGGTGGGATTTGGTCACATGTGGAGATTGTGACAAGTCCAAGGTTCTAGAAGCCTTGGAAGAATGGAATGTGAATTAAAAATTCACATTTAAAGGAGAGGAATCTAGAGCAAATAAATGTGAATTAAAAATTCACATAGGAAAGGGGGTCAATATAAAAAAGGAAAAATGGAAGAATTGACCAAAAAGTGGTGCTAAATTTAGCTAATGATTTTGGTTAAGGTTGTGCAAATATTGGATTAGACTAATTAACAGAAGATTAGAGGCAAGTGGCAAATGTAGGAGGATGTGACAAGGAGAGAAAAAGTGAGGAATTTTAAATTGATTTAAAATCAAAAGGGGAAAAAATGATTAAATTAAATAAATTAGTGTATTTATTTAATTTAGAGAGGAAAGAGGTGAAAGATAAAGCATTTAATTTTTAAATTAAATACTTTACCAATGTGAGGCGAAAAGTGTAATATTAATTTAATAAATTAATATTAATATGATAGACGGGAAGGCAACAAATTTAATCATATGGAAGTGATTAAATTTAGATGTCTACAGTGTTTTACTAGTCTAGGGATCATAGAGCATTGAACACATGATCAAGTAGGGGCATGATTTTGAACCTAGGTCAAACCTCAAGAAATAAATTTGAAGGATCGAGACATGTACACTTCATTAATAAGTTGAAGAATAACCCTACAAGATTTTATCCAAAAAAAAACACCATGACTATGCAATAAGCAAATGGATTGTTCACACAAACCATATAAAAGGATGGACATGCATGCCCATTACAACCTAAACAAAAATTAATAAGGCCAATATGAATTAGACATTTATACCATGAGTAAATAATGACAACATGATAATTATACAACATACACTCAAAAAATAAACCAAAATAATGATCCAATTTGCACAATTCTATAAATGGAGGTCTTCACAATGATGGTGAAATTTAAATTACTCAAATAGAAGTGATCCTCCATTTAGAATACACCAACATGAAAGTGTAAAATCATGACTAAAATCACTAGCATTTACAAATGAATTCCCCCATTTAGAAGGAACATGGGGTTGTGTTGTGAAGGCCACAACACATAATAATGTATTTGAGGGGACCTCGTTGTTGATTTGTGCCTCTATGTTATTGATGCCTATTGATTTCTTCCTAGTCCATGGGCACATAAATGGTATAATCAAGCAAGGGAGAAGACCATAAAATTTGTGTGGAACACCTACATGCGATTATTGAGAATCAATGTTGTAGACACTAAACAATGTCCTAAGTCTACGAGCGTCAATTTTCTTGGTCCTTGTCCTCTGATAATTGAATAATTTTAATTATTTGATTATCCTTGATCGCATTCTTCTATTAATTGAATAATTTTAAAGTGACAGTGTCCTGAATTTGACCCCCGCATTGACTTCGAAACTCATTTTCGTCTTCACCATCGACTTCCTGCCCATCACCTTGTCGTATCGGGACAATTTTCCAAAAAATTTGAAAGCTTTTGAAAATTTGTAAAATTTTCCCGAGGGGGCATACTCGTACCCTAACTTTACTGGGGCATCTTTTGACTGAATTTCTTTAACACAACGCGATGGACTACACATTATGTCAAAGAGGGGCAAAATGTAGACAATAAAAATGTGCTAAGTTTGCGAGTGTCATTTTTCTTGGTCCTTGCCCTCCGATAATTGAATAATTTTAATTATTTGATTATCCTTGATCACATTCCTCTATTAATTAAATAATTTTTAATTATTTAATTAATTCACTTTCTAATTTTTCTTCTATCTACAACATTAATTCTCAATAATAGCATGTAGGAGTTCCATACAAATTTTATGGTCTTCTCCCTTACTTGATTATACTATCTATGTGACTAGGAAGAAATTAATAGGCATCAATAACATAGAGGCACATATCAACAACTAGGCCTCCTCAAATACATTATAATGTGTTGTGGCCTTCACAACACAACCTCATGTTCCTTCTAAATGGGGGCATTCATTTGCAAATGCTAGTGATTTTAGTCATGATTTTACACTTTCATGTTGGTGTATTCTAAATGGAGGATCACTTCTATTCGAGTAATTTAAATTTCACCATCATCGTGAAGACCTCCATTTATAGAATTGTGCAAATTGGATCATTATTTTGGTTTATTTTTTGAGTGTATGTTGTATAATTATCATGTTCTCCTAAGTTTGCGAGCATCATTTTTCTTGGTCCTTGTCCTTCGATAATTGAATAATTTTAATTATTTTGATTATCCTTGATCGCATTCCTCTATTAATTAAAGAATTTTTAATTATTTAATTAATTCACTTTCTAATTTTTTGAGGGAGGAGGGGTGAAAGGAGAGGAGACGGTGGTTGAGAAGATAGAGGAGGACAGGGGGATGATGGAGGAGATGGACGGGGAGGAGACCATCATAGGAGGAGGAGAGATTAAGGATGATGGGTAGTTGGACAACCACAACCCATCAGAGAGGAGGCAAACATGGAGGATCGAGGGTGGTGGAAACAAGGAAGGAAGAAATGGTGGAGGTGGAGGAGGAGCTTAGGTGGATATGGACATGGAGAGGGCCAGTGGACAGAATGGAGGATAGTCAAGAAGGTCAGCCAGTGGACCGGAAGGCCGAGAGGGAATCCAACAAATATAGTCTTACACAACCTTAGGATTGTACATGCTTAATGAGTTTACAAAAGTGTTTTTAAACAAAATTCAAACAAAACCTTATACACTGGAACTGCAAAACTGTGATTCAGAAAACATGATTTGAAACAAACCATTCTTTGACTGAAAAAATAGAAAAATCAAATAAACTAGCAAGAAACTGTTATATTTCCCTGTTCAGCACATCCACTGCTTATTTTGGTGCATTTACCACTTTTTCCAGTGCATACACCTACTGTTATAGCGCATTCACTACTTTTTCCAGTGCATCCACCTTCTGTTACAACGCATCCACTATATTTACCAGCGCATCCCTTGCATTTTGTGGCACATTTACCAATTACTGTAGTGCATCCACCTGAAACTTTGGCGCATTTGAGCTATTCTATAGTACATACACCTAATTCTACAATGCATACCATCCTTTCTGTGGCACATCCAAGTAATGCTATAGCACATTTTCCTTTTAGCGCATACACTGACTGTTACGGTACATCCACCAAATTTATAACCAGAGAGCTGAATTTGACTCCTATCCGACATTTTGAAACTAGGGTTAGGGATCTTTTCCATAGGGAATTTCTTTCCTCATCCCAACATTGTTGTAAACTTGGGAAAACTAGCATTCGCAAGTGAAATCCTTTACCTAAGCTTTGATCAAACATCTAAAAGTGCCCAACCATCATCAAAATTCAAATTTGATCATCAAGTTGAGTTTCCCTATCAAGATTCACCATCCTTCGTCCAGAAACAACACACTTTACATCAAATTTTATTACCTTAGTCCCATCAATAGGATTCATTATTCTATTCGACCTAGGTATTTATTTGGCACTTCTGAACAACGATCAAAATTTAGCAAACCTCCATCACTTGCATGGCCGTTTTAACAAGGTCCCAAAAGCAAAAACTTAAGGATAAGGAATTTGAACCTCAAAATACCATGGGTGAACCAGAAGAAAATCCCTTTCACAAAATTCCTCAAAATGAAACAGAAGAAATAACAAAGGAGGAAATAGAACAAGCAAACCAAGATCCCAAATTTCACAAATTCCTAGAAAGAATCTTTGAAAAGGATGGAGAAAAATACCTTCCAATGTTAGCAAACCAAGGGGTCAAATTACCAAGTGATTTTGATGTCAATAAATTGAAAGGGACGCCAAAGGAAACTGAAATTCAAACACAAAATACAGATCAAATGGTTGTTCTAACACATCAAATGAAGAACCTTCAACAACATTTGCAAGACATGCAAAGAGGGACTACCAAAAGATACTTGTTACAAGATATTTTTCCCTACCCTTTTGATAGGAATTTAAACATGATACCATTTCCCCCAAATTGCGACATTCCAAAATATGACAAATACAACGAAAAATATGACTCCATAGATCATGTGAGAGAATTTCGAACCATGAGTCTTGAGTTTGCTCATGAGGACACATACTTGATGAGACTTTTTCCTCACAGCTTGGGAGGCCATTGTATGGAATGGTTCTTGAAATTACAACTAGGCATAAGATCCTTTGAAGAACTTGTCAACAAATTTATCACTCAATATTCATATAACCTTTCACTTTAGATAACCATGAAGGATCTTTGTAATAGCAAATAGAAACAAGGAGAATACTTTCTCATATTCTTACAAAGGTGGAGAAGGTTATTCACTCGAATCACTCGTCCCATACCCAAACAAGAAAAGATGGAGATCTTTATTGATAACCTTAACAATGAAATGAGCTATATATTACAATTGCAATGTCCCCCTAGCTTTGAGAAGATGGTAGAAAATGGTGTCAAAATTGAAGAAGCTTTAGTCAAAACAGGGGTATTGAAAATTCATAATGAAGAATCAAACAATGCT
Organism: Sequoia sempervirens; assembly: GCA_007258455.2. Taxonomy (NCBI): domain Eukaryota; kingdom Viridiplantae; phylum Streptophyta; class Pinopsida; order Cupressales; family Cupressaceae; genus Sequoia; species Sequoia sempervirens. The sequence continues at coordinate 6,027 of VDFB02122152.1, read as the reverse complement.
AGCTCTTCTAACCACCACAATAACAATAAGAAACCCAAATTTTGGACAAGGAACAAGAATGCCAATGATGGTGCCGCTGAAACACATAATGCTAAACTGGTCTTTAATCTATCAGGAACCACAACCAAGACCGATCAAACATCAATCAAGGAACTAATCAAAATTTCAACCAACCCAACAGTCAAAACAACCACAATCAAAGTAATACCACGTCCAAACCTCCACCTTATCAAACACAATCAAACCACAAAAAAATCACACCTTTGGGTCAATCACACAAATTTGCATTGAGGGAACTTCTTGCAAATAACCTCATAACATTACCCGACACTCGAGGCTTTGAACCAAAAGTAAAATCATCATGGTGGAATGATGCTTACTATTGTGAATTTCATCGGTGCAAAGGTCATCAAACAAATTGTTGCATGCAATTGAAACATAAGATACGAGATTTAATAGATGAAAAAGTCATACGAATAGAAGGACCCCAAACAAATGCCAATCATGGAGCATTTAAAAATCCTTTACCAAATTATGAAAAAGGGGAGTCCTCTACCACAAACAGCAAGGGAAAGAATGTAAACTATGTCCATGATACTGTCATAAATCATATCTTAGTAGCGAAGGATCAAATGAATGAAACCAATGACAATCAAGACATTACTGCAGCCAACAATACAATCTATGACACTCCAATTGCACAAGAACAAGACATCATTATCCTTGAAAATCAAATTAATGACACCAAACTAGATATAGTTGCAACTAATACTCAAGTCAATGTCATCAAAATCAATGGGAAACAAGACAACATGCCAGTAAATGCAACCACAAGAGCACATGCCAAATATGCCCTAAAAGGAAGTTCATCTAAAACACCCGCTGCCTCGTCCAATCAATATAACATAGTGGACCAGTTACAAAAGATCCCTGCACAAATATCGATATTGGAACTGCTCAAGATTTCACCCGCCCACAAAGAGATTTTGGGAAAATCCCTAGTGGACACAACAATACCAACAAATCTGGAAGTTTGTAAATTTGAAGCCATGGTGGGGCATTTGACCGCACTGCATTGCTTATCCTTTTCAGAAAATGATGACACATCTATTTCTCATCCCCACAATGCCACTCTCCATATTGAATTCCTAATTCATAAACCTGAATATATGTACTTTAAAGCTTGTTTGTGCCTTAGGATTTTTTGAGAATGCAATTGATTCAAAGAAAAAGATTACAATAAAAGCATATGATGACAAGGAAAGATCTTCACAGGGATTGATTGTCTTACCTATTCAAGTAGGACCGATTCAAAAAGATGTAATATGTCAAGTCTTGGAAAAGGATTTGACCTACAACATACTATTGGGTCGCCCATGGGTCCATGAAATGCAAGCGGTCCCATTAACATACCACCAATGTTTGAAATTCCCTTGTGATGGCCAAGAAATCACCATATCGACTGATTCTAATAGTCCTCAGTATTGCAACACCCTAAAATTTGTCCAAGATATCTTTGTGCCTCATAAAATAGAAGCTTCTACTTCCATACCTTCCAATGATCAAAGCCAGTCAAGTTCCTCATCCAAACCATTGGTCATTTCCTCAAATCATGAAGGTCAATCTAGTTCCATGTCTAAATAGTCTGAGAAAAGGGAAGAAGTTACTTCTTCTACATCCTCAAATCATGAAGTCCAATTAAATGCTTTGTTGAAACAATTTGAGAAAAAAGTCCAAGTCAAAGATAAAGGTGCGGGTGAATATTTCATTGAACGATCTATGTCTTTCACAAATCTCTTCCCCAAAGTCATATGGGAAACCCTCAACATCAACACAATAGACATCACAACCAATTACACTCTTTGATGGTTGGTTTGTAAAAGCAGGCACTATAGTTGACGAAGCAGAAGACAAAGAAGTTCTAAACTGGCTTTATAAGGATGAAGAAGAGTCTCAAACAACAACTGCAAATGTACAAACAACACAATATGGAAAAGGCTTCACTAACGGGATACCAAAGAAAGAACCCATAAAACAAAGAAATTATGAACAATTCAACCCTAAATAAAACAAAGCCAGAGCACAAATTATAAAGAGCTCATTTCTGGGAGAACGGATGCCGGCGACTGATAACAAAGGCCCTAAAATATCCCCAAGGAGACAAAGAATTGGGACTGTGATCTATGGTTTGAACTAGGATCGCAACACATTGATGATTCCAGCGAAGACGATTCGACTCAGAGTGAAACATATAATTCAGAGGAAAGTTACCATATAGACCTCAATTTTGCTATTGGACAAATCGAAGATACCACCATTAGGACTCTTACCATCTCTGACCTTAACCAGTCTGGTGATTTCTTACCCCTAGTACATCCTGAACTCATAGACTGGGACCAAACTAAGCTATTTGATATCCCTACCTTTTCAAACGATGATGCCATCGTCAATTTCCTTTGTGCCAACAATCCCGAAATAGATTCCACCATTGAACATCATAAAGAAGCTTCCAAACAAGGGAGTATCAAATCTTCCAGCTGCAAAATGAATAATACAGGAAATAGATCTGATGGTGAAAACCATTCAATGGAAGTATTAGATTCAGAAAAAGTAAAAACAAAGAGCGCATCCAACGACGAAAACCTCTCTTAGGCGTCGAAGGATGGAAGATTTGATACTCTGCCATAACACTTTCAAGAAAGATCAAAGGTATTGATTGTACCCACATAGTCTGTCAATATCGATAGTGCAAAGACAGTGAAGACTATCCATCTAGCGACATCTTTGACAAACCAAGAAAAACCAAGCTTCCTCAAATTTTTCACAAAAAAATGAGTCAACTTTGCTTGGTCATATGCTGACATGCTAGGGATTGATCCATAACTCATCATGCATCACCTATCCTTACCACCAGGAGTAAAACCAGTCAAACAGAAGCTAAGGAAAATGCATCCACGTATTGCCCTACTGGTAAAAGCAGAGCTGAAGAAGTTGTTAGATGCAGGATTCATCAGACCCATTGACTGTGCCAAGTGGATCTCCAATATTATACCAGTCTTAAAGCCTGATAACATCATTCATATTTGCACAAATTCTCTGAGATTTTAATAAGGCCTGTCCCAAAGATGATTTTCCTCTACCTAACATAGACATCATAATGGACTTAACGACAGGACATGGCATGTTGTCACTTATGGATTATTTTTTTGGTTATAATAAAATCAAGATAGCTCTAGAGGATCAAGATAAGATAACCTTTACATGTTCGTGGGGAACATTCTATTGGAACGTCATGCCATTCAGATTGAAGAATGTAAGAGCTACTTATCAACGCACTATGACAACAATTTTTCATGATATGATGCATACTTTCATGGAAGACTATGTGGACGATCTATTAGCTAAACCATATACTAGAGAAGGACACTTAGAGATCTTAGAAAAAATCTTCACTAGACTAGAGAAATTCAATGTACGACTAAATCCAAAGAAATGTGTGTTTGGGGTGACTTCAGCCAAACTTTTGGGATACATAGTTTCAGAAAAAATGCATTGAGGTAGACCCAAAAAAACTTAAAGCTATCATGGAGATGCCACCACCCAAAAACATCAGTCAACTACGATCTCTGCAAGGAAGGTTTCAATCAATCTGGAGATTTATTTCACAACTGGCAGACAAGACCCATCCTTTTACTCGCTGCACAAAAATGTTTCTTTCTAATGGGATGAGAAATTTGAAGGAGCCTTCAACCAATTAAAATAATATCTAATGAGTCCACCTGTCTTAGTACCAATAGCAAAAGGAAATCCACTCTTGTTATACATTGCAACAACTGAGATATCATCTACATCAGTAGGATGCTAAATGGCTATGAGATCAACTATACATCCATTGAAAAGGCTTGCTTGGCAGTAGTGTTCGCCACCCAACAACTATGACACTACATGCTAACTCATACCATCAAGTTAATAGCCAAAATAAATCCACTAAAATACCTCCTCAACAAAGCTAACCTGACTGGAAGATTGGCCAAGTAGGTTATGATACTAAGTGAATTTGACATTCAATATGTGGATAGCAAAGCAATAAAAGGACAAGCAATTGCAGACTAGTTAGTTGAGGCACCTCTACCAGATGATCATCCTTTACACATTGAATTTCAAGACACTGATGTCCTCACCTTGATTGCAAAACAATGGACATTATACTTTGATGGATCACACACCCAACATGGATCAGGGGCCGAAATCCTATTTGTCACTCCACAAGGACGTACCCTAAATCAGTTGATAAATATTAAATCAGTCTGGTTCGTCTGGTCTAACCCAGTTGGTCATTAACAAAGTCAATGATGATTATCAAATAAAGGATGACAAACTGATGCCCTACAAAAGAATGATTGATGATTTTAAGAAATACTTTATGGATATCAAATTTGAATAAATTTCAATAGTGGACAATAAAGCTGCCAATGCCATGGCTACTATTTATTCTTTGTTACAGATTCCATAGAAAAGAAGTCATTACGAGTTCATGGTGGACCAACTATTTTCCCCTGCTTATGACGATACCGAGTCCCAAGTTATTTGTCACCTAGTTGACACTAATACCTCAATCTATGGTGAACTTTATACCTACCTAAAAGATAACACCCTTCCACCCAACCTGTCTCAAAATAAAAAATGAAATTTCATTCGCCAAGCCACCTGACATACTCTTATTGCGGATGTACTATATCAATGAGGTCTTGACGAAACTCTCCTCTGATGTCTGGAACACGATGAGTCTGAAACGACTTTACAGGAAGTTCATGAGGGTGTTGTGGAACTCATTCAAGTGGTTTAACCTTAGCCAAGAAACTCCTTCGTTTAGGGTATTACTGGCCCAATATGGAGAAGGAGTCTTTTCAGTTCGTCAATAAATGCCAAAAGTGTTAGATTCATGGCAACCTCATTCATGCACTAACACAAAAACTTCAACCATTCACTTCAACATGGCCCTTTTATCAGTGGGGACTAGATCTTGTTGGTAAAATCCATCCATCTTCGTCAAATGGACACAAGTTTATTATCACAGCTACAAAATACTTCACAAAGTGGATTGAATCCACTCCTCTAATCACAGTCACAAGAAAGCAAATTTCATCATTCATCCTCAATTATATCATCTGTCGGTACGACATCTCTCAATCCATTGTCACTGACAATGGAAGACCGTTCAAAAATCAAGACATGCAAGAATTGTGTGAGAAGTTCAATATCCAACATCGCTTCTCTACACCATATTACCCTCAGGGAAATGGTCAAGCAAAGGCCTCTAATAAAACTATTCTAAAAATCTTGAAGAAAACGGTTAATGACGCTAGACATGATTGAGAAATCTAATTAAACCCTGCTTTGTGGGTGTACCGCACCAGTATTTGCACACCAATAGGAGCCACATCATATGATCTTGTGTATGGGTCTGAGGCCATTGTACCCATTGAGGTTGAATTACCATCACTTTGAGTTTCATTGAACAGTATCATATCTGATGAGGACTATCGGGTATCTAGATTACAGGAACTGGAACTATTGGATGAACGACACCAACATGCAGTGAAGCACCTAAAAGCCTACCAACAACGAATCTCCAAAAGTTATAATCATAAGGTCAAACCCAAAACATTTCAAGTTGGTGACTTGGTATTGAAGGAAAACCCACACAACCAGTAGGATAGGGATAAGAAAGGAAAGTTTGAACCAAATTGGTTGGGCCCCTTTGTCATTGTGTTAGTCTATGGATTAGGAGCATACCAACTATCCATGCTAGAAGGGGACCTATTTTAAGAGCCCATGAACAACCTTCATCTCAAGAAATTCTACACATGATTCATCCATTGCATCGGTAAAAGTCTTGAAAAAATCCAAAAACATCAGAAAATGTCTTGAAAAAATGGTCGCCCTGATGAAAACCTGGCAAACAGGCATCTTGGTGACAACAAAAAAAGAGAAAAAGAGAAAACATCAAAAAAAGGGAAAAAAACA
>VDFB02122151.1:0-39796 GCA_007258455.2 Sequoia sempervirens | reverse complement strand
AATCAAAATCTACAATCAAATTCAACAAAATATCATATCGATAAAGCATTTAAAAGAATCACATAAAATAAAAACCACAAACTTGTGTGAATCCTTCACTTTGCTCCATTATTCTCCTCTCTTCACCTTGGAGAATGGTGTTATAGAATTTTCTCTCATATTTTTAGTAGCACAATAGCATAAAGCACTAATATATGAGTATAGTTTCTTTGCAATGATTTGGGAGAGAGTTAATTCATGAATGTAGGTTTGTTTTATATATTTATTGATATTGATCAATGGTTGAGATCTGACGAGATATTGAAAAGATCAATGGATGAGAATCCACAAGAGGAATTTATGGATAGTTAATTGATTGCATGATTTGAGTGAAATGAGTGCATGGATTAGTTAAGAGGATTGTTTGAAGAGATGAGTGTGACTAACAATTAGTGAACATAATTGATTGATCAATGAACTCAAAGTGAGTGGTAGTTGATTGGATTGATTGAGAAGTGGATTGAAAGCAAGTCTTAGTTAGCTGGTGAGGTGGAAATGCATGGGTAAAAAATAAATAATTAAAATTAATTAATTATTAATTACATGTGTTAGGTGAAAATAAATGAAATAAACAATTTTATTTATTTTAGAAGCAGATAATGTTGAGAAAAATAATTGAAAAAATTAAATAATTAAAAAGAATTAATTAATTTGAAAAGGGACATTAGAAATGAATTAATTAAATAATCTCATGATAGAGTAATAATTAGTAAATTAATTAAATAATGTTAATTATTTAATCAATATACAGAAGAAGTGATGAAAGATAATTTAATTGATGGATTAATGATATCTACTGATGAAAAATGATGATGTTTTGGTAGAAATATGTTAGTCAGATTTAGGTGTCTATACCAAGTTATTTGGAATCTCTTACCCTACTCTCTTTACATTTTTGCTTGCAACCAATTTCAAAAAATATTATGCTCATTTAAAAATACTTGATAGATGCTACTCATAGGAACTTTTTCTTTCATGCTTGCTAGTTCTTGAGATATATCCCTCACAAGAAAGAGAGCACACACAATTAACACTTGTATTCGTATCCTTTTTATGAGTGGTTGAATTTTTTTTTTTTTATGATTACTATTTGTTTTGATTTTGACATGTATCCCAATAGTAGTTCACATGTAATTCAAAGTGGGGATAAAATGTAATAGGGGAGGACAATTACATACCCATGCACTTTCCCCTTACAATTGAGGCCCATGATGACTTGGTTATCCTTGAGCATTGTCTTGTGTAAGTTGGTGTATTTTTGTGTGGAAGCTGACACATAACCTTATCCTAACTCTATTCCATCTCCACAAAGCCAAAGAGTATAAAGTTGATTGCTAAATCTATTATTTACCACTTTAGTGTAGTTTTGTGGGTGTTGAATTGACCTAGATCATTTTCATGAGTATGGATTAAAACCTTGAACTTTAAAGTTTAATTTTTAAAAATTGAGTCAATGTTCCACTCCTTTACTTGTTATAAGCTGACTAAAACACAAATTATGTCAAATAACATGTTAGGGTGTTGTATTTAAGGACTAACCATAATTTATTTGAACCATTTAGGGTGAAGAGCATCTAGTATACACATGCATTGAAAAACATAACCTCGTTACATCAGCTTTACATCAACATCCTAGGTGCTCATTGCATGGCTACCTACTACCTTCAATCCTTATTTGTTGTCATTCAATCAACTCACCAAGGGGCTTGACCAAAGGAAACTAAATCCTCATCTACAATACCCAAAAAATATTCGTTGACACTATTTTCCTAGTCATAGGTGTATTAGATCAAGACAAAGATTTTATAGTTATCAAAACTTGGTTAGATCATTTTCATAAGTGGAGTTCAAATCCACATGTTAAGTTCACTTCTACACATGTATATATCACACACAACCCTAAATTTAAAAGTTGACCCAAAAATATTATTTTGACATTATTATCTAACAAGTCCAAATTTCTTAATACAATGAACTGTATCAATTTAAACGTATATGATAATTTTTTCTTCATCAAATTAGAAATTAAATACCTTTTACTATTTTTTTCATTTTCACAATATTCATTATATTCTTTGTTATCAATATTTAGCCGATAGGCTATTATATGTGGGGGAACCCCACCGAGATTTCCCCCCGTCTGATGCCGCCGACAAGAAGTTTACTGTTTACAGAAAATTGTTTTATCAATACCGATCACAACTATTTTCGTATTGCACAGGCCAACAATTCCATCGACAGTGATTTTGTTTCTGGGGAAGGTAAAAGTCATGGTGAGATTCGTTGGGTACTTGTCCCAGATGGCCTTCCTCCTACCGATACTTGCACAGACGTTGCCAAGTTGTGTCATGTGACAAAGAACATCATCGTCTCCTTCGTCGACAACCTGATTGGGGAGATGAAAAGGTAGGATCCTTAGGAAGACATTTGTTTGGTAACAGATTGCATGGCATCCACCACATTAGATGTAGTCAAATGCCATGAAATTCCAATGGCTGCTCTGTGGACCGCACTTACTACCACTTATGCCATGCTCTATAATTTTCCCAGTCTCGTCTCCTCCTCTGTTGTCCCTTCAAATGGTAAGCCTCCCAATTCCTTTTCATTTCAAGAAGGCATGAAATTCTCTAACATTGGAATAGTTTTTATTTTGAATACTTTACAGGAGTTCCCAAGGACTTTGTGATGGTGAAATATGTTCCCTCTATGCCACCTCTCTGCTCTGCACATATTCCTTGGTCTGTTGGATCCGATGAAACACATCAAGATTTTATCTTCCACTTCATTGAACGTTACATGGAAAGAACGAGAGAGCTAAAATGGGTGTTGTTCAATTCCTTCTATTATAGCCTACTCACCTAAGGAGCTTCGGTATGTTCAATTGGTCCCTGTATCCCTTCTCCCAAACTCAATGGGGAAGTTCATTTAGAAATAACAACCAAATTTTGGACAGAGGAAGCAAAATGTTTGGAGTGGCTAGACAAGTAGTCTCTGCAATGTGTTGTGTATGTGTCCTTCAGAAGCCTAGCAATAGTGAACCAAAGGCAGTTGGAAGAATTTGCACTAGGTTTGGGGGCCACCCATAAACCATTTTTGTGGGTTCTGCGAAGCGATCTAATGGACGGGTCAAGCACTATACTTCCTCCAGGATTCATGGAAGCCACCAAAGATCGAGCATGTTTTGGGCCATGGTGTCCACAGATGCAAGTTCTTTCTCATCCTTCTATTGTGTGTTTCATCACTCACTATGGATGGAATTCAATAGTGGAGAGCATCGCCATGGGAGTGCCCATGCTCTACTGGCCAAACTTTGCAGATCAATTCTTGAATTGTGTTTATGTGGTTGACGTGTGGGAGATTGGGCTGGGTTTGATTGCAGACAATGATGGAATAGTAAGAAAGGGGGAAGTCGAGAAGGCGGTGGTAAGAGTGCTAGAAGATGATGAGATGAAGACAAGAGTGATGAAATTAAGGGAGAAAGCAAAAGATGCAGTGAAGGGTGAAACAAGATCATCTTATGTAAATTTTCAAGACTTTGTTAAGGTGATGAAGAAGGGAATATGTGACAAATAACTCTTGTTTGTGGAGGTGTTATTCTTCCATTAATGTGTTGCACCGTGGAATCTCACCTACCATTGTTTAATTAGCCGATAGGCTATTATACGTGGGGGAACCCCACCGGGATTTCCCCCAGTCTGACGTCGTCGACAAGAAGTTTACAGTTTACGACAAACTATTTGGTGGCAATGTAATCATTTTTTATTCTACTCCACACCTATGCATAGAATTTGATGACGGTGAAGTGCCCATCCCTAGCCTTCCTCATCCTCTCACTTTTCACAAGTTTCAACTTTCTCCCATTGCTCTAGCCTACAAAAGCTCAGATCTTGTCTACAAGTTAATCAAATATAGCATGAATTCCAATCTCAAAAGTTGGGGTGCTCTCATCAACACCGTCTATTCTCTGGAGCCTCTCTATGTTGACCATCTATGAATTTTTTTAGGGCGCCCTATTTGGTTTGTGGGTCCTCTGCTCCCCCCTGCTTTGTTCCACGACAAGCAAGAGATGAATCTTTAGAGGGGGAAGCCGAATTCAATTAATGAAGCTCTGTGTTTGCAGTGGCAAGATAACCGCAAAGATAAATCTGTTGTGTATGTCTACTTTAGTAGCGTAGCATTTTGTTGGAGAAAATAGATAGAAGAGATAGCAATGGGATTGGAGGGAAGTGAGGAGTCCTTTGTTTGGGTCATTAGAGACCTGCTTGGAAGTGGAAATGACAAGGTCAGCTCTAAAAAGGATTCGAAGTTGTGTTATGTAAAGCATATGTTGTCATATATGGCCTTTTGGGTTTTGTAATGTGACAAATGTATCATAAATTGAAGGAAGACCTTTGTCAATTTTTGATGAATTGTTGTTTAAATGTATAATGATCCTTTTGATTGGCAGTCATACTAGCCATTTCAATTTTTGAGAACAACAAAATTAACTTGTTTGTTTCTCTGCATAACCAGTAGAAAAGGGAAAATACACAAGTTATGTATTCTACCAAAACATCTTCACAAGCAAGCAAATGTGGAGAAATGGCCTCCATTTTGCTGCTAAATACAATGATACAAGACACTAAAAATCGAGCGCGCAAATATATGTATACTCTGGAATTCTCCTTTTGTGACTCTAGTTTATACACACATATCACATTTCGCCATTATGAGAAATTTCCACCAAAGTAAAAGTTAAGCTATACAGGATAGCAAAGGGATGGTGGTGGGACAAACTAACCAGGCACTTTTTCCCCTCAAACATTTTTTTTCCATGCTTTATGAGGAGAGCTTAAGATTCCTTCTAAACATTATGATATTGTCTATGAGAACATCACTTTCCTTCTAGAAGGGCTTTATGCGTCCTCTAAATGTTTACTTGATATTGGAATGTTTTTCTCTATCATGTTTATATGGAACACACACATATTTTTAGTCATTAGCTTCAAAGTGTCTGTGGATGAGGTGTGAATACATTTTAGTCTCCATTAGAAGTTTCTTGGTAACAATAAATGTATGGATCTTCGAAGAATATCATGAAAAATTAATAGTGTAAGAAAGTAGAGCTTTTTCAGAGTTTTAGAGGTTGTGGAATGGCCGATATGCATTAGTATGGAGGTCATAAAGGACAAACTGCCGGGTATTTGTTCTGTGTTATAAAATCCAAACAATCAACAAATAGAAAAATGAAAAACTAAAGTTGTATAGGAAGTGTTGTTTTTGGAATGAATTGGAGAGGAGGGTAAAGAAGTAGAGAGGGAAGGATAGAGAAAGAGAGAGAGGAGGGAAAAGAAGTAGAGAGGGAAGGATAGAGAAAGAGAGGAAGGTAAAGGGACAGAGGGAGGTAGAGAGGGATAAGTGTGATAGAGATAGGGAGGGAGAGAGAGGTGGGATAGAAAGAAGTAGAGAAGGAAAGAGAGAGCCAGAGGGAGGGAGGGAGGGAGGCAGGGAGAGAGGGAGAGGTAGAGAGGGATAGGGGAGATATATAGAAATTAGAGGGGGAAGAGGAGAGGTAGAGAGGGAATAAGTGAGAGGGAGAGAGAAGTAGAGAGGGAAGGAGAGAGTGAGAGAGAAATAGGTGGGATGGAGGGAGGGATAGGTAGGGGATATGTGATATAGGAAAATGAGAGGAAGGAGAGCAAAGAGGGAGAGAGAAGGTTGAGGAAGGGAGGGAGGTATAAGAGAGGGATAGGTGAGATAGAAAGAGAGGAGGAGAAAGAAGTAGAGGGAAAAGGATGAGAAAAGAGAGAGAGGAGGAAAAGAAGTAGAGAGGGGAAGGATAGAAAGAGAGAGAGAGGAGGGTAAAGGGACAAAGTGTAATGCCCGCCTTGCAAACCCCAGAAGAACACACACACTGCAAATAATTTTTTTTTTAAATAATTAAATTAAACATGTAACAACACTTAACCATAATTCACATAGCACATTACATCACATTAACACACTTGGTTCTCTGGGGCATGCGAGGTTACATCGCAACAACAAAACATAAGAACAGATAAAGAATATAACATAACCATTTAATTCATGATAACCATATACAATGATACATCCGATAAGCATGATGCGAGTAAGATAGACATCGCATAATTACATCCCTGATAAATCTCTTAAAAGAGATACAAATGATTCTAACTATTACATCATCGTTTTACTGTTACATTACAATCTCTTGATAAATGAATTACAATGAGTTTCCCAACATGGGAATGATACAAGTACAATGAATTATGAAATACAAGTGATCACTGGTACAACTCCACTGCGGAATGCTGAGAAGACAAGACGCTGATGGGGAACCCAACGGGTGCGGAGCACGTTCCACCCAACCATGTGAATTACAAGTAACTCACCCCCCGTGCTCAGAGGTGACGAGGAAGTGAACCCGACCATGAATGTCAGACCGACTCAACAACAACATGATACCAACAAGTACAACTCAAAGCATACAATGAACCACCATCAACGTTCACAAATCACATAACAAGTTAACACTAATAAACCCATCACAATGACACGAAGCATCACCAATTAGCAATCATGAGACAGATTCACAAGAATCAAAGACATCACAAGATACAATATCCAGAAGAACCGTAACAACATCCAAAATACGTTTCCAAATAAATCTGAAACAATTAAAAGTACATGATTCCATATAAATCAAAACAACCATTCAGTATGCAAGTCCAGAGGCAACCAAAACCAAGGCAAACAAGTGTCAAGTGGAGAGGGTCATCGCATAGCTCTCATGGGATCTCCTAGCACTTCCTCCAACTGAGGCGCCGACACCCATCTAGCCCTCGAAAATACATAAGATACAATATCCAGAAGCAACTACAAACAATGCACAAGGGTGTCAAGTGGAGAGTGTCATCGCATAGCTCTCATGGGATTTCCTGGCCCTTCCTCCAACTGAGGCGCCGGCACCCATCTACGGATATCCTGGCCCTTCCTCCTAACTGAGGCGCCGGCACCATAGGGTAGCTAATGCGGAGCCAATAGTCTCTCGTGAAGATGAGACTATGACTATGCTGACCACGGCCTTCTCAGTCTATCACTAGTCTAAGGTAGCCCTAATGCATAGCCGAGGAATCCAATGTTTTATTATCTTGTGTTTTTAAACTATCCAACCCCCCTAAATCTATTGATTAGGTTATCACTTGTTTAGCTTACTCATTCGTGGGTTATCCTGAGCCCTTCCTCATCCTGAGGCGCCGGCACCACGAAGAGCCACTCTCCCTCCTATGACCCCTAACATATCTCAAAACAGGCAAGAGTTGGACTAACACATATAAGTCATAAAACCAAAATTCAATACACGAGGCATTAACCATCTCGCAACTGCACATAAGCGACAAACTTGCCAACCCGTCCAACCCTTCCTAACATAACCCCAATAACGCTCAAAAAGCATAAACGGGATAATACACTTTAAATCACAAGCCTCTGGAACAGGATTAAAATACGATAGGGTTCCCACATCGACAACAAAAGCAGTAAAGAAAAAAAAAACATAAGTCATAACAGGAAAATTCACATCACAATACAAGGTTGCACCAGTAAGTTTGTTTTTCCATTCTCTGTTTAAATAACTCAATATGGTTGTCTCCTACAATCACAATTCCATACTAAATCTTGTCTATCACATTTGTTTAATCAGAACGATAAATTAAGTAATGCCCATTTTACAATAACTAACAAAATTTATTTAATTATACAAAATTACATATTTTAAAATCCGAGACAAAATTTACATCCACACAATATGATAAATTAACATTATAATCCATTTTACAATAAAATACAACATTAATTTATATTTTAAAATATATATATAAACATGTATACAATGAAATAAACTATTATCAAAATTTAAATCATCTTAATTATCATTTCTAAAAAAATAGAATACATTTAAAAAAATTATATTTTAAAATGTATATATATATATATATATATATATTTTAAATAAAATAAAATAAATAATAATTAAAAAAAACAACAAAGAAAAGACCTGCATGGCTCCTGCCGAGGAGGCGTCTGGTCATGCATGATCCCAAGGGAATTTGCGTCTGACGTCCCAAAGGGATGCCCAGCGGCCAGCCAGTCAAAGGGCTTGCTATAGGAGTCCTTACAGTGCGCCAATGATCCTTAGAGGCTATGACATGATCCTTGGGCTGCGATGCGAGGGGAAAGGAGAGGGATAGATCACGACTTAGGCCGACCCGGCCTCTAATAAATTCATACTTTTTTTTTTTTTTTTAAAAAAAATTTATAACATTAAAATTTCGTCCGTCTGGGCACGGATTCGGTCGGCCAATACGGCCAAAATAAAAATAAGATTTGATTTAAACATAATCCTGAATGTATGTAAATTACTGTGCAAGAATATTTAAATTAATAAATATGTATATATATATATATACGAAATTTGTATAAATATATATATATATATATATATCTCGAATATACTCATCTAAAAATTACAGAGGAATAATTTTTCCAGTCACAGACACAAAAAAATAGTAAGATATAAAAACATTATATATATATATATAAATATATTATATATATATATATATATATATATATATTATTTTCTTAAATATAAAAACAAACAGAGACAGAATACAGAGCAACATATTTTCTTAAATGTTATGAAGAATAGAGAAATTACAGAGCAATAACACAGATCCATTATATATTAAAATACTGAGAAAACCCCAAAATTTTATTTTCTCCAATAACTAAATCATTTTTTTTCTAAAATCCTATTTAGATAATTTGTATGTTTCAGAAGATTGTTTTCTTTTGTTTTTCACAAAATTTGGATAGTATGATTTCTATGATTTTCTTTGTTTTCAAATCTAATATTTTGCCCTAGTTTTCAGTTCCAAAGAAGTTTTCTATGCTCACCAATAATTATTTTAATAATATCTCTTTCTTTTCTTTTTTCCTGAAACAAACAAAAAGGGTATGAGAAGAGAACAACGAGAGGAACCTGGAGTCCAATGCAAATTTGAAGATGCCTGCTTGACTCTGATGCTCTCAAATCCGATTCCAATCCT
Organism: Sequoia sempervirens; assembly: GCA_007258455.2. NCBI lineage: Eukaryota > Viridiplantae > Streptophyta > Pinopsida > Cupressales > Cupressaceae > Sequoia > Sequoia sempervirens. The sequence goes on along the minus strand of VDFB02122151.1, from coordinate 30,647 downwards.
TAGTCCAGAACGAACTCCACCTTCACTTGGGCACTTCCACTTTCTATTCTTCTGTGTGTGTGTGATAACCCTCAAAATTTCATAATTAAATAAAATATATTGCCCATGTTTTCAAAGCTCTCCAAAAATCCAAGATTAAAAGAAAAATCAATTCTTTAAAACAAGCTTTTTTCCAAACTCTCCATTCCCATTGGCTCACTCTGTCTTTTTTGTTCTTTTATTTGTTTTTATTACTTTAATTCCTGTTTTGCAACTTTTCTTGCACCACACATTACATATTTAATTTAAATAAATTATTCACATAATTATCCACCACCAATTTAATTAATTAAAATAATTAAGCATATTTGTTATTTAATTATTATTTAATTGAAATGTAAGATTTTCAAAATTAATTAAATTATTAAAATATTTAAATACCATTTCCTCCAACATTAAAATCAATACTTTATTTCAAACATAAAGACAAGTCATAACTGTAAATGCCCTCATAAATAACCTAAGACAAAACCCATAACACAACAGACAATAACGACAATTACACAAAATCAACAACCATACCATACAATGAGACGACCTGACATCATGGAACGGAAGGACTTCATAGTCACCTCTGTATCAACATTTATCCATTGGGTTATTTGGTGCTTGCCCTGTCCTGCTGAAGCAGGTGGAATCGAGACTTATACCTGCAATCCTGCATACAAACGAAGTTGTGTACATGTGCATATATACATATATATCAAAGCATTAAATCAAGATACTGCATTGTGAGAAGGAATCACAACATAACAGGGCACTCGTGAACGAGTGATGCTATATTGTCCTTCGTCACACCTATTCTAACAATTATAACATAATCCATGAATTACATTTCTAACTAATAATCATCTCACAACATATTAAATTAAAACACTACATCATATCATAATTCAGAAAATCAACTGATATAATCAACCATCATGTCATATAAGGTAATCATGTCCAAAATGAAATAACAGCATCAACTAGCATCTAACTAACCATATCAACAATAACAGTATCATCATAGTATCTGACTAACCACATCAAACAATAACAGTATCATCATCGTCACAAGTAGCAAACAACCGCATTGAAAAATACTAAATCCTACCAGTAAGAGGAGGGGTATTACACAAAGGGAGGTAGAGAGGGATAAGTGAGATAGAGATAGGGAGCAAGAGAGAGGTGGGATAGAAAGAAGTAGAGAAGGAAAGAGAGAGCTAGAGAGAGTGTGAGAGAGGGAGGGAGGGAGAGGTAGAGAGGGATAGGGGAGATATAGAGAATTAGAGGGGGAAGGAGAGAGAGGTAGAGAGGAATAAGGGAGAGAGGGAGAGAAGTAGAGAGGGAAGGAGAGGGTGAGAGAGAAATAGGTGGGATGGAGGGAGGGATAGGTAGAGAGGGATATGTGATATAAAGAGAAATAGAGAGGGAAGAGAGAGCAAGAGGGAGAGAGAAGGGGGGAGGGAAGGAGAGAGAGGTAGAGAGGGATAGGTAAGATGGAGGGAGGGATAGGGATATGTGATATAAAGAGAAATAGAGAGGGAAGAGAGAGCAAGAGGGAGAGAGAAGGGGGGAGGGAGAAGGGGGGAGGGAAGGAGAGAGAGGTAGAGAGGGATAGGTAAGATAGATCAGTACTTTCTTCACGCTGTCCACTGCTTTTCATGACCATAAATAATGTGGGCTCAGCCTATTAGCGTAAGTATTGCAACTCATTGGGGTGCAAGTGCTAGTAATATTTAAAACAAACAAACAAAGAAATCAATATCTAGTGGGACCTACAAAGTGAAGTCCTAATGCACCACTATAACCTCTATTAGTATAAGCTGCCCTCCACCCATATGAACCTAAATCTAAGAATCAAACCTACAACCATCATTTATGTTTTGTGGGACTTAACCATTTGAACTACCTCGAGGGCTGATCAATATTGACACTAAATCATATCCTTTTATTATATGATTTGTCGTGAATATCTCCATTCTTTCGAGAGCCAAGTTTTTGACGTATCCTATTTATGACTACGAATTAACAAATCACCCCCATCCCAATTTAGGGTTAGGGTTAGGAATAGGGCTAACAAGCAACCTATTTATTCTAGGGTTTCCAAAATATTTCTCATCTTTGTAGGAAGAGGGTTGCCTCTGGCTGAATTCTCTGCATATTTTCATGCGCAGACGAAATCGTTATCAAAGCTAATAGGAATGTAGATTCGTTAGTGATTTTCTAAGTTCTTTATCTCTTTTCGTGTTGAAGTTTAGCTTCTTGTTGTGTAATTTAGTTTTTCCCTATTTGCTTCCTCCGTTAACCGTGTATGATACATTCTGTGACTGAAGTATGTACACCATTTGCAAATCTTCAGTTCAGATTGAAGATGATCAGATGAAGAAGAACATAACTGCAACAAAATGAGGTCTTATGATTATCGTTATTTAAGTCTCTGATGATCTCTTCATCTTTTTAGGGGAAAGTGATGAATGCAATCTGGTCCGTGTTTATGACTCATTCTGATCTTAAATAATTGCTTTATATTTCTGATTCCCGATACTTGGCATTCATTTTATTTATCACAAAGCGTGAGGATTGCTTGCCCTAGGACATTATATGATGTACCGAGGTCTACCCTTTTATGATGAAAGATCAATTAACTGAGGCTCTTTCTGTCAGGGTTATGTTTTTTTTAGTAGCATCGCAATTATAGAGTTAGTATGTCATTGTAGGTTTTAGTGCCTTTGTTAGTGTTTACGAGCATATTTTATCTTAATAGGATACTTGTTCTAGTCCTGTTAGCAGGACTTAAATTTGACGGTCGACCTTGCCTGTCAAATTGTTTTTTTTTTTTTGTATTCATAATAGTTCACAAACATACAGTTCAGATCTTGGGATTACATATCAGAATTTGGTTTCATTATACAACTTTTCAACACCCTACTGGACACAGGATCAAATGCTGATCAGGTTATGTACAATCAGAATTCGGTATAAATACACAAGCAGATTTTGATATATCTGATAACCGTTGTTGCTGTGGATTCTTTGAGACTTCTTTCTCTTTCCTGGGTGGTCCAGCTCTTCTTTGTAGATTCTCTTTGCTGTTCAAGAACCTGCACTTGGTTGCATTATTAGCTTTCCTATGGTTTAGCCACTGTTTCTCAAATGCCACTTCTTGCTTATTATTTTTGCCTTTGTCTTCTTCCAACAGCTTTGTAAACTTGTCTTTGGACGCCTGTACAGTGATTGAAACCTGCATGTAAACAGAGTGAAGGGTGAGTCTTCTAAATGACTCAGTAAGATCCCTTCTCTTTGCAGCCTTGATAAATCTCTTTATTCCTAGATTTCCACAAAAACCATAATATTTCAGTAGATAAAATCAACCAAAGCATATTATTGATTGTTCCCAAGTTTTCAACTTTTCCAATAACAATTTCTAATTTTCAGTTATTAGAATCAAACTATTTACAGATATTGCAGATAATAGGGTTCTTCTTGGTTGCCACATTTGGCAGCCTTAGCATTAGCATCATCCATCTCAAGGCTGATTTCTTAGGTTCCATCGTGCTATTCCAATTGTGAGTGAAAATTTGCCTCCACCGATTGGTGGTTAGGTTTATTCTCCATCCTCGATTCAGGGTGTCAGCCAGGTCAATATGGCTTTCTATAGCCCTATAAATGTCTTTAGCCTTTATACCTTCAAGGGGATTAGATTCCAGCCATCCACTGCCCCTACCCCGCACAATGTTACTCTTACTCTGTTTGGTTAGAGGGATAACAATATTTTTCCTAATTAAATCATAAGTTCTTTTATGGGTTTGAGGGAGATCAAATTCCCTCATAAGGTCCTCCCAAGCTTTTAGTTTCCCATCAACTATAATATTATGGAAAGAGGAAATACTTTTACCATTCCAAGTTTTGGCTGAGCAACCCTGCAATAAAGCCAAGGGTTTGTTATTGTTGTAAACATTCCACCAAATAGACCTTTCAAGAAAGATCTTATCCAGCTCACCATCAACATTCCACTTCTTGATTACATCAGCTTTATACATCTCCCAGGCTTTCCAAATACCTCTAAAGACTCTAGATCCACTAGGGGATACGACAATTCTACCAAAGACTAAGTCCCAGAGAGGCATGCCCCAACTCTATGTTGTTCCTTCTTGACAAGAACCTTCCAAGGTTCATCACCTATGAGGGAGTTACAAATCCACTTCATTGCCAATGCAATACCTTGTTGTTTCAAGTTTTTAAGGCCTAGGCCTCCCAACTACTTGTCTAAACAACATATTTCCCACCTTATTGCATGCAATTTCTTCTTGCCCTTGTCGTCTGACTAGAGGAAATGCCTTATCTTCTTTTGAATCTCTTCCACTTGGTAGTTGTTGAAGAGCCAAGCTGAGGCATAGTAAATATTATAAGATGCCAGAATCTTTTGGCACACTTGTGCCCTACCAGCCAGAGAGAGGTATCTCTTGTTCCACCCATTTAGTTTCTTCTCTATTTTGTTTTCCACCCACTCCCACATGTCTTTTAGGTTAGGGTTGACTGCAAAGGGTATTCCCAAATACCTTACAATTTTATTTGGACCCCCAACTGCAGGTCAAACATATCAAACCAATCTAGTTTCTTATCTTCCCAGCTTAGCATGGTTGATTTAACTCTGGAAATCCTTGCCCCTGCTGCTCTTTCCAAAAGAGAAAGTTTCTCCATTAGATTGACAAAATTATCTCTTTCTAATCTTGTGAAGAGGGCCGTATCATCTACAAATTGCAGGTTGATTAGTTCTTCCTTGTTAGGGAGAATTAACCCCTCCACTTTTGGACTTATTGAATGATCCCTGAGAATGTAGTGTAATGCATCTGCAGCTATAACAAACAATGAAGGAGCTAGTGGGCATCCTTACCTTATTGATCTCTGCAGCTCAAACTCCTCTGATAGGGTACCATTGACCTCTATTTGAGCATTTGCATCCTTCAATAAAACTTTGATCATTCGGCATATTTCCTTAGGGAAGCTGAGAGTTTCCAGGACCATTATTATGAAAGGCTACTCAACTCTGTCGTAAGCCTTCTCAAAATCCACCAATAACATCCCAATATTCTGCCTTGAGGCTTTAGCCCAATTCATTGCTTCCCAGCTTGTCAACAGGTTTTCAAGGATAAATCTGCCTTTGATAAACCATGTTTGCGTGTTATTGATAATCTTGGGAAGAATACTTGCAATCCTTATCTCTACAGCCTTGGAAAGGATTTTGTAGGAGACATTAAGTAAGGTTATGGGTCTCCAGTTCTTAACTAGGGTTCTATCTCCATCCTTGGGGATTAGTTTGATCACTCCTTTGTTGATTTCTCTGCCTAGAGACCCTGAGTCTATTGCTTCAGTGTAAACCTGGAGGAGATCCTCACCCACTCAATATTCTTCTTATAGAACTCCACCGGGATGCCATCCACCCCTGGGGCCTTATCATTATTAAAAGCTAGTATTGCATTCTTTATTTCATCCAAGGTCAACTTTTTATTCAACCTTTCAGCCTCCTGTTGGGAGATCTTCCTCAGGATTAATCTTTTGCAATCCTCTCTTGCTTTGTGGTTGGAAGGTTTGGTACTTTCTGACATAAACAAGTCTTTATAGAATTGCAAGAAGCAGTTTTGAATCTCCTTGGGATCATCCACCATGGATTCATTGTGCCATAGCAGTGCAATTTTCTCTTTAGCTTCTTTATTTTTTAGCATATTGAAGAAATATTTTAACCCCCTGTCACCTTGGGCTGCCCAGTTTAGCCTTGCTCTAATTCTTACCCCTTGATCCTTCAAGGACTGAATTTTCCTTAACTCCCCCTTGATTTCTACTAACACTTCATTTTACTGGATATTCTTGGGGTCTTCTTGAGCAGAGGCCTCGGAGATTAGGAGTTGCCTCTGTAGGGCAGATTCTTTTTTCCTAAGGTCTTTAGCCCTTTTTTCCCCTATGGTTTGATTTTTTTTTTCCATGCTTCAACATTAGCATTCCACCTCCCTATTGCTGAGAGATCCCTCAACATCCATTTGTTAATACCCCTGACTGTTTTTACAGCATCACAACAGTCCTCATTGGCAAGTAGATTGGTGTTTAACAAGAAATTTTTGTCCTTTTTAATGCCTTCACTCTGGCCCACCCCTAGTAAAATTTTGACACTAACTGGGTGGTGGTCAGAAAGTGTCCAAGGGGTTACCTTTACTCTTGCACTTGCCCCCTCCACCAAGCCAAACTGAAAGGTTTCTTTGTTGGCATAAAATCTGTCAAGCTTGCAGTATATCCATTTCTCCCCTTTTTGGAAGTTGCACCATGTGAACCAAATGTTCTTCTTCTCTTTTTTTTGCCCCTCTATGGGATCTAGCAATTTTAGCCTATTTTTCATTTTATACCAAAAGAACTTTTCATTACCCTTCCAGCCCCAATCACTGCCTCCAGATTTATCCTATAATCCATGGGATGTCCTGCATTCTGCTCAACCAGTCCCATAGTTCGCACCTTAGTCTGTAGTCATTTGGGGCATAGATGGAGCATATGTCGAACCTCATGTTTTATTTTTCAATAAAAACCCACACAACCCTATTGCAAGGCGAGACACCTTGGTTTTTAATCCAGTGTGCCTAATTGTTAGAAATCAGAATTGCAACCCCACCTTTTCCTTTTTCATGATTGGTCACAAAGTGGCTGGAGTCCCTCCAAATAAACTTCAAGTTTGTTTCTAGCTGAAAGTTAACAGCTTTAACCTCCTGGAGTAGTACTACATCCTTTTGATTGTTTTGATTCAAGAACCCCCTGATATTGTACTTTCTATCTGGGGATTCCAGTCCCCAAATGTTCTAGGTTATGCAGTTAAGATTCATCAGACTCCATAGCTTGAGGGGTAGTATCCGAGTTCCTAAAGGCATCAAAGCATTTAGGAAGGACAACTTTATCACTCTTGCTTTTTTGGTAAGGAATCGAATCCTCTTTTTGTTTCTTTCTTCTACCTCTTCTTTTATGCTTGAGCTTTTCACTTGCTGCAGAGCCACCTTCTACCCTCTCTTGGGGAACATGCTTCTCTAACACTTCTTTCTTGGTAGAGTTCCCTATATCCCCTACAGAATCCAGACTATTTAGATAGTTTTGGAAGAATTATAGGGCATCCTGGCCTATCTACTTAAACTCATGGTTTAGAGGCAGTCGAGAAAGCCTATTGTACATCTCTTTACTATTAGGGGGCACCCCAATGGTTCCTAGGGGCATAGGGGTCCCGAGCTCTCAGTCGGAAGCTCATTGCTAACAATGAAATCACCCTCAATGACCATGGAAAAACTAGGAGGGGTTAATTCCTTCCCCACTCCTGTCATAGGCATAAGGGGGTCCCCATCATTAATAGCTGAAAAAACCTTAATCTCAGCCTTAGCAGGGGGGTTAGTGACCAAGTCAAGGTTCTCCTGGGTCTCAACCATATTCAATTTTTTTTGCCCTGCATGTTGGACATCTTGAGAAGAGAAATATTTTTGGTTGACCCCTTGCCCTTCAGGCGGGCTGCTTGAGGCTTCCACTACAGGCTGGGACTCAGGCTTACTTGGGGTTTCTATACCCCTAGGAATTCCAGGGTTACTCCCACCCGAATTGAATCCATTTACAATACTCTTATTCCTGGCAATTTGCTCTCTCATTTGCACAAGGACCATTTCTTGGGCACTCAATTTGTCCCCATGGGAGAGATGTCCTCCCTTTTTATGGTGGTCAACATTCGATGTGCAGGCTTCCATATCAGGATGGGGAATGGTTTCCTTAGCCTCGCACTCCTTCACCACTTCAGAAACATTAGAGTTGTGGTTATTATCATATGCCTTGAGCAGAGGGGGGCATTTCCCTGACAGAAGGTCTTGTTCCTCAGGAGATAGGTCACGTTCCAAGATCATTTCAACATCTTCCTCCATCAAGAGGTCTGAATTGGTGTCACTGGTCACCTCAATAGCCGAGGCCAACCCATTACCCTCTGCCAAGGGCTGGGTTGTCCCAGCCATATCTTCAGTAACTAGTAAAGCATCAAGCACCTTAGGATTAGAGACTTCTTTATTCTTAGGTTTTGGATCCTCATTTCGTTTCCTGGTGGAGGGATTTTTGCTCTTTAAGATAGGGCAGTTTTTCCTTCAATGTCCCTCTTTCTTACAAAGGAAGCATGCATTTGCGCCTCCAAGGATTTCTATTTTGCAATTATAGATAGCATTATTAGTTTCCATCTCAATCTCCTCAGGTATTTCTACCCCAAGAGAAATAGATAACATGACGCGTGTGTCCATGTGCAAGAGAGTGTTTTTAGTCTCCTCAACCCTTAGCATTCTCCCATATTTGGAAAGAAGTTGTGGCAGCACTACCCATAGCAATGGTGGCACATCCTTTAGGTTAAGCCATCTTGGGTAAGAGAGGGCGAGGATCTCCTCATAGTTCAAACTAGGCAACCACGAGATGGCTCTGAACATGACATTTCCAACTGTCCAGAACTCCCTCTCGACAGTCCTATTCTTCATTTCATTATTTTTAAAGAATATTAAAAACAAAACCTTCTGGATGAATGGTGAATTCCAAGCCTTTTATTCCAAACATTGACAATCCAATCATCTAAGAATTTCCTCGAAGGAACTTTATTACTGTTTAGGGCAGCGAAAAAAATGGCCACATTTTTTAGTCTACATTCTTCATTATCTAACATCTCTGTCATTTCTTCATTGGGAATAAAGCAATATTTCTTAAGAAGTGCAGAAGGGACCTTACCTCCTTCGTTGTCTGAGAGCAGGTCACGCTCTGGGCGTCCATCCCCAACCTCAATGAATTTGGCATCTTCAGGAATTGGAATCCTCCCGCCCCCTGCCACAATGTCTTTAAATGATTTACCATCATTGTACGCCTTTACCCCTGCATCACCATTATAAGAGGCATGCACACCGTCCGGGGGTTTACCCAGGGCCGGCCCACGATCCACCATTCCTGGTGTCCACGACCGATCCCCTCAAAGAAACCAGGCTAGGGTTTCAAACAGGGCTGATGTGCCGTTCTCCATGAACAAACAACAAACAGACAGAATCACCCAAGACTAGGGAAAGAGATAAATCAAGGCTGGAGAGGAATCTAATAGGGGAAAGAAGTACTCCCTCAGAGGCAAACAACCATCACGTGGGCAATTTTTTGCGTGCAGACCCTCGACCTCCGTGCCAGCCAGTCCTCAGCCCAATCTTTTTTCTATATAAAATTTTTCCAAAATGAAATTATGGAATTTCGTCAAATTGTTTTTCAATGACGGTTATCTATTTATAGGTGACCTTAAAACATTATGATATTCCCTAGTGTAAGTAATATTATATATAAATCAAATATATATATATCATTATATTCTATATAAATTTTGACAGTCTATCCGAAATCTCTCCTTTCATCTGATACAATCTTTTTAAAAATTTGATTGTACTTTACGGCAAAAATCTCTAAATACAGTCACACGGCCATCAAATTTAAGCCCTGCCTGTCTGGGCTTTCATTGTGTTTTCTACTATTAGGGCATCTGCTACTAGTGCCTTATCAGAGCTTTTGTGCTCTTTTTTTACGACTGGTTATCTGCTTAAAGTGTTTTATTAGGGTTTCTGCTTTTATTTTTAACATTGGTATCTGTTGTTGGTGTCCTAATAGGCTTTTTGTGCTGATTTTACGCTATGAAAAGATCTATTTTGTTGGAATTTCTCATATGTTGCTGGTTTAGTTCTTTTTGGGTCTATTTCCTACCAGTGCTTCATTAACTGAGGTCCTACAATGAGGAATTATATAAAATTACACATTTTAGACTACTGAGATGGATACCATCGATGAGTCAACAACTTTATTCTGAGCAGAATATGATATGTGAGGTCATTTGTAAACTATTATTACTTGTTAGTAATTTTTTTTATGTTAATTGCTAGAGATCGGGTTCAACAAGTTTTTGAGATTCTCGACTTTTTATTTAGTTGGGGTTGCTTTTGGTTTGGGATTCAGTTAGTATATTATAAAGGTTTGGTTTACTAATTTCTCTATTACAAAGGTTGCTGGTCTGGCATTGTTGTTTCGTTTATTGGTCTATTAATTCCTCCTTGGTATATGACTCGTGCTCTAGCTCTTTGGCTCTTCAAAGATGGACATGGTGTGGAATTATTAGTAGTTTGAAGCAGTCAACATGGGATGTGATTGTTGTAGGTAGATAATCATCAATCATTTATCTTCTAAAAGAATGTGGATTCTTTAAAAAGAATGCTACTCTTTAGAACATCTTGAAGTGGGCAAACTCTGTTGTTTTGTTAGAAAAACAGAGGGAAGCGACCCTCACTCTAGCAATTTTGCATATGCAACAACCTCTTGCAAATAAGTGGACACCAATGACAACACCAAAGCTTGTTGACATCAAATTCAACACTAATTGCACATACTTGCAACACAAACCTTTACACATTTGACACATTGTCACCCTAGTCGGCATAATGTCAAGTTCTATATCAAATAAGAGTTCTCAAACCATTTCAACATGACCATCCCTCTCCTCCATCTCTTAATTTATCTCTCCTATTTTTTCCATCCTTCCATCTCTTTCTAGATTTTATCCTTCAATCCCTTCATCCACCCTTCCATCTCTTTCTAGATTTTATCCTTCAATCTCTTCATCCACTTAAAGAGCACGCTTGTTCTTCAAGCTTGCCTATCCTCTTGATGGGGCATATATCCCTATCTCCTCAACATCACTTCTCTCCTACCAACAATTGACACATCTTGCCATCACTCTTCCAATGTCACTATATTTTGTTATTATTTAAAACAACTTTGTTTATACAAAGTCTCATCATTGTTTTGCCATTACTCTTCCAAAGCCACTATATTTTATTATTCTTTAAAACAACTTTGTTTATACTAAGTCTTATCATTGTTTTAAAGAGGAGAAAAATGTAGACATCCAAAATCATCCTCCCAACTATTTTACTATCACCAACATACTACTATCACCAACCTAATTGTGGTTATAGTTCTTAAATTAAATAAATTAATTAAATTTATCTATTAATTATCTCTCCCCATCTTTTAATGTTAATTAAATAATTTAATTTAACATTATTAATTTTGACATTAATTAGATAAATCATGTCTATTTATTCAATTAATAAATCTTATTTTATAGTCCAATCTTAAACAAATAAATAAAAATAATTTATATAAACTCATCAATTTATCACTAAAAAGCAATTAAATAAATCCCATTTATTAATACCTTTTTATTTTTTATTATCTCATGTCATTAATTTTTTAAACTCAATTAGTTATTCTCATTAATCATTTTTATTCTAATTAATCATGTATCACATCCATCACACACACTTCTTGTAGAAAATCTACACCCTTCACTTTCTTCACACACAAGAAGATTCAATTGTTATGTTTCGCATCTCTATGTGATCTTGATACATTTGTGAGAGGAATCACACTCTTCCCCATGGTCCTAGACGTGTGAGAGCCTTAAATCTCTACCGTTTGATCAAAATAAAGTAGTTCTAGCTCTCCTTATCCTCTTGATCCTTGTCCTTCCCAAGTGCATTAATCACAATGTGTCATTTAGAGGCTTTTTTTTTTTTTCAAATCTCTTAAGCATTTTCAACCATTGATCAATCATCGTCTCAACCTATAAATCAACATTATCCCAAGTAAAAAATAAAAGACTAAAAAATGCAAATTCATGCTATTGGTTTGAAGAACAATCCACATATCAATCATAAAACATGAAGGGCACAACCAAAAACATTCATGTGCATGCAACAAGAGGTTTGCAATGTATTTTTGAAAGACTTCTCAAGTTGGGTGCTCCACCACTTCTTGTCTAATTCCTTATTTCATCGTCTACATCTTTATGTTATATATATAATTTTTATAATAATTTGATTTGAAAGGTTTTATTACACACATTCCTCTATGTTTGAGTGCACAAAGATCCTTATTTTATTTATTTTTATAATGGTTGATATATTGTCTTCAACTTCTTTGTGCTTCAATTAACCTAAAGACTAGCTTCAAAGATATGTTAAAACACTTTTTTAATGGTTTGAATATCTAACGATCTTAATCTTTTTTTAAAATAATTTTATTTTATCCATACAAACATTTTCTTTTCAAGTATACTAGGGCATGGGACAAGGAATTTTTAATTCCCCTTCTCTCATTACATGGTATCTATGGATTCCTTTATTTGCTATTATCTCAGTCCTTGTCCATAGATTGTGTCGTTTGCTATTATCTTAGATCCTAGGATAAGGTTTCATCAATTAATTATGAAGGTCAAGGTCTCCTTGGTTGATCACCTTGTCAGACCAACTTTTAGAGCCTTGGACAAACTTTGGAGACAACAATAAATTTTCTAATGGTATTTATATTTATTTTTATGGTAGATATGAATCTTAGTGGTTAAGATTGAGCAGCTCAATGTTATGAGATTGACCTAGGAGGAAATGTATATCTTGCAATTTGGAATGAATACATGAAAATTTGGTCTAATGATGTAATGATAGAGTGAGGTTAGGTAGGTGGGTTATTAATGTGGTTAATATGTAGAAAAATTCATATGACAAGGTCAAATGTATTAGAATGTGTGTAAATGGGTATGTTTATGATTGGGGAAATAACCACTTGTTGTTATATGATTGTGTTAATTTATTCCTTCCAAATGGGCCCAAAAAAAAAAGGAATTCACATGGATATACAATTTTATAATTTACAATTTGCCCCCACCTTGAGATGCATGTGAATTCAAAAATGAGTTTGTATTTCAAAGTATAAGATCATTCTAAGTCATGTATGCAAAGTAATAATATTTTTTAGATATAAAAAATAGGGTCCACGTAAAGTAATAAATCCTCTTGATTTTGTGTGGTCCTTTCCTCTCCTTGGTATGAGTGTTCCATAGGAACTTACAAAACAAAGAAAATGTCACTTAAGTGAAATAAGGACAAATTATGACTTTTTAATTGTATATGAAAACATGAAAGTAGGAAAAAGGGAAGGGTTAGGAATTAAAGGAGAGAAAATAGAACATGGAACATATAGGCAATCAAATAAGATGTAAGAATAGAAGCACATAAATCATGTAACATTATGTACTGTCAAATAATATCATGTGACAACAAATAATAAAATGGTGAATTAAATACATTATAAAATGTATTAGTCATTAAGGTATACGTTTGTCCCTAGTTCAGGAAAATGGAAAAAATTAAGGTGGCCATAGAGGCATAATGTAAGTATACATGAAATAGGGAAGGCACATTGCTCCCAATGTGACTCTTAGGAACATGGTAAGACATGCGAGCACATAATAGATGGGAGAATCCACAATATTTATAACATAATTTAATAGCTCTAGGAACATAATAAATCACGTGACCAAAAAATAATATGGAGGACATCAAAACCTAGAGTAAAATTATAGCTCTAGGAGCATGATAATGAAATGCAAGTATAATATTGTGTGGGAAAACCATGTCAAGGAATGTGAGCACACAATAGGATGTGAAAGGAATGACAATAAAAAATATATTATAATGACTCTAAGAACGTGATAAATCATGTAAGCACAAAATTGTATGGAAGGCATGATGCCCCAAGAGTAAAAACATAGCCCTAGAATCATGATAAGGAAATACAAGAGTAATATAGTACAAGGAAACATGACATCCCCCAATGTAATGAATTATCTCTAGAAGTATGATAGGATAATAAAAAGCACATGTGATTTTAGTATTAGATTAAAGTAGGCATGAGAGAACAACATAACAAGGCTTATAAGAATTGACATAAGCATGCAATCAAATCATGGTAAGGATCATAGAATCACAAGTAAACACAAGAAGCATAAACAAACAAATATCACTATAAAGAACAAGCATAAATATGTTTTAAGAAAGTATGGAAGGATGGAAGGCATAGGCAAGGTAGATGTAAATATAGAAATTAACACGTCTAAAAAGAAAGGAGGAGAAATGCCTCCCAAGTGAGGTAAAGAAATCATGAGATATGACATATAAGGTGAAATGAGAATTTGAAACACAACAAACAAGTGTAATCAAAAGGGACATAATGCAATAAAGAAAGAATAAATGAAAATTGAAAAATAAATTATATAATAATCATGAATCATCCAAAAAGTATAAGAGGATCATTCTCCTCGAAAAGATCATCATTTTTGCAAAATACATCATCATACATTCTATATTGATTAGTGGATTTTCTTGTTCATAACTTGCTTCTTATATCACACATATCTTGGTGATAATCCTTTATAATTCTTACAAATGCATTAGTAATTGGTTGCGCTTAAGGTGGTTTCTCTTTATTTCATGTTTAACTTGAGCATAGGGCATGCTATGGTTAACAAGATCAATATCTTGATATACATTATTTGATCTCACAATTAACCTCACCATGTGAGGGTGTTGCAAGTTCACGAGTATGCTTAATGTTTATCTTCCATTTATCTATGAAATTTTTAACTTCATATTAGAATGCAATACACCTATCTATAGGGAATTTGTGTATATAATGATAGGAAAAAAATTATCTAATCTTGTGTGGTGCGAGATTTGAGTTATTCTCACTTTTACAAGAGTCAAGGAAATGGAATTATGTTCCAAATTTTATATTAATATCACGTGTGGAGAATTTTTTAATTTTGCCAATTCTCTAAATTGCTTTCGTTTGAGAAGTGCATTATATCATGAATGTTATTAGATGCATCCTTATTGCCACTAATTTCTATATGCAACAAGAGAAAAGGGAGAAGCGATAGTAATGTATTGATATAGAATATGATCTTCCAATAAAGCACACTCATGTTTACATACATTATCACATTAATCTAAAAATGAATGTTAAACCCTAGAAAATAATTGTCATTAGATGAGGGGAAGTAAATTGTCAATAAATATATGCCAAATTTTATCCTCCCATGATGGAGACCACATATCAATAGCCATATCTTGAAATTTGGAAATATAGTCCTTAATTGGCACTATTTTACTTCTATTTGGATTGCATAGTTTGAGTGATGTATGTCTTAGATTCAATATTATAATGAAAACATTTCATGAAAGACCTAGCCAAATATTCAAAAGAAATGATAGAAACATGATACAAAGAATAAAAATATATATGTGCATGATGACTTAGACTTGAGTGGTACACCTTAGCAAGAACTTAATCCTCATATACATAAGGGAGGCTCTTGTTTAAAAGTTTTTAAATATCATACTACCATCACTTTTTTGAAACAAGGTCCCACAAAAGCACTTGGTGAAAGGTAATTCAAAATATCATATGCCAAAGGAGCATATAATATTTTGGTAGTATCATCTTATATTTGAAATTGTTGTACATGTGTTTCAACATAACATTCTAGATAAGCAATCCTAGTGATGAGGTAGTTCACACAAAGTGAAATATCAAGCTTAAAATGGCTCATATTTTTTGTGTAATATTGGTAGAGGGTCAAAAAGATAATTCATCAAATAATGACACTTTAGCTTCACATATAGCAATAATTTTTTTAAAAATGTCTTGATGTTTTTCTTCATCGTTAGATATGTCTAAATCACATGTTTATTCAATAGAGGGTGTAGAAGAATACACTCCACAATCACTCAAAGATACAAAGATACTGTAGACACTAAAATAATTCCTCTTATTATCATATTAATTATTCACATTATCATCCACCATTAATTGTTATTATCATTAATTATCAATTATTATTAATCATTTAATTAAATAGTATTTTATTATTTAATTAAGATGCATTGATTATCCATTTAAATACATTAAACAAATCATAATAATCCTCTTATATCTTCTCCATTAGTTAATTCATTCTTAAAATTAATAAATTCCTCATCGTTTATCCATTTAATGAATGAAATACTCACAAGTTTGAAATAGAAATTACTCTTTCTAATTTTAGTTAACTAATTCATACTTCCAAACTAACTCCACAACCAATGGATTCAACTCTTGATCTTTGATTGAATCTTCACCATCAATCCTACACAATTATGATATTGCTATCAGGATTTAACCATGTAGTTTTTGAGTCAAACTCTTTGACCCATGTTTGATGAGTAGTGGTTCACAAGAACCCATCTCTCATGATAATGAATGGTCCACTTAGTACTCATTGCATCTAGGTGATGCTCATAGAGGTGAAGCACTGGGCCGTCTTAGGAGGTCGTCCATCCCAGTACTGCTTCAGCTCAAGCACGCTTAATCACAAAGTTTTCCCCAAGGCTAAGCTCACTTAGCTTGCAACCCCATTTGCAAAACCTTCAACAAGTGTTGTGCCTTATGAACCATTCATTATAGAGCCCCTTTAGCTCATCAATTGATAAATAGGAGTTATTTTCCACAGCGTGCCAAATTATGCTATTGCTATTAGGATTCAACCGTGTAGTTTTTTAGTCAAACTCTTTGACCCATGTTTCATGAGTAGTGGTTCACAAGAACCCATCTCTCATGATAATGAATGTTCCACTTAGCACTCATTGCATCTAGGTGATACTCACAGAGGTGAAGCATTGGGCCGTTCCGGGAGGTCACCCATCCCAATACTACTCCAACTCAAGCGTGCTTAACCACAAAGTTTTCCCCAAGGTTAAGCTCACTTAACTTGCAACCCCATTTGAAAAACCTTCAACAAGTGTTGTTCCTTATGAACCATTCATTATAGAGCCCCTTTAGCCCATCAATTGATAAGTAGGAGGTATTTTCCACAGTGTGTCAAATTATGATATTGCTATCAAGATTCAATCGTGTAGTTTTTGAGTCAAACTCTTTGACCCATATTTCATGAGTAGCGGTTCACAATAGTTTTTGAGTCAAACTATTTGACCCATATTTCATGAGTAGTGGTTCACAAGAACCCATCTCTCATGATAATTAATGGTACACTTAGCACTCATTGAATCTAGGTGATGCTCACAGAGGTGAAGCACTGGGCCGTCCTGAGAGGTCACCCATCCCAGTACTGCTCTAGCTCAAGTGCGCTTTACCACAAAGTTTTCCCCAAGGTTAAGCTCACTTAGCTTGCAATCCCATTTGCAAAACCTTCAGCAAGTGTTGTGTCTTATGAACCATTCATTATAGAGCTCCTTTAGCTCATCAATTGATAAGTAGGAGGTATTTTCCATAGCATGTCAAATTATGATATTGCTATCAGGATTCAACCATGTAGTTTTTGAGTCAAAATATTTGACCCATGTTTCACGAGTAGTGGTTCACAAGAACCCAACTCTCATCATAATGAATGGTCCACTTAGCACTCATTGCATCTAGGTGATGCTCACAGAGGTGAAGCACTGGGTTGTCCCGGGAGGTCACTCATCCCAATACTGCTCCAGCTCAAGCGCACTTAACCACAAAGTTTTCCCCAAGGTTAAGCTCACTTAGATTGCAACGCCATTTGCAAAACCTTCAGTAATTGTTGTGCCTTATGAACCATTTATTATAGAGCCCCTTTAGCTCATCAATTGATAAGAAGGAGGTATTTTCCACTGCGTGTCAAATTATGATATTGCTATTAGGATTCAACTGTGTAGTTTTTGAGTCGAACTCTTTCACCCATGTTTCATGAGTAGTGGTTCACAAGAAACCATCTCTCATGATAATGAATGGTCCACTTAGCACTTAACTACACAGTTGAATCCTGATAGCAATATCATAATTTGAAATGTTGTGGAAAATACCTCCTACTTATCAATTGATGAGATAAAGGGGCTCTATAATGAATTATTCATAAGGAACAACACTTGTTGAAGGTTTTGCAAATAGTTACGAAGTTAAGCCAGGAAGCGGCTTTTAGATGGGTGACTAAGAACGTGAACACTCTGTGGCCCGAGGCATCACTAGTCTGACAGAGGTAAGTGGATTGCCATTCATTATCATGAGATGGCGGTTCTTGTGAGTTTCCTGCTCATGAAACATGAGGTCAGAAGTTCGAGCAGTTGGAGCTCTTGATAGCATGAGCCCCGGTATGCTAATACCTCAGTGATGACTAAAGCTCCTAATAATGATTTCGTAATAGTTTACAATTCGCTGGCGAGGTTTCAATGAGAGGGTTGCTAGAGCTGGCTTTAATGCCAGCGCCAGTGGGCAATAATACGGGATGGGTGACCTCCCCAAAAGTGATTCACCTGGCAATCACCTAGTGCAATGAGTGCTTTAAGGGTGGGGCTATTCTGGGAGATGAGTGCTTATGGTTTCTACTCATGAGCATGAGTCAAAGTTGACTTCAGCTACTTGATTGAGCGATGGCAATGTCGCCGGTGACGCCTGAAAATACGCTACTATCAGTGATAGCTCTACAATGATTTCATAAAACGCTTACTGAAAATGACGTAACGGCGAAGTAAGCGCGCGATAGACTTGTTGGCCTCTAGGCCTGTTCTAGTGCTTCACAGCGTGTCACTAGATACTGCAATTTCATTCTATCATGTATGAACCACATGATCAAACTCAAAAGCCATGGTCTGCATGCTGATATCATAATTGACATGTGAAATATCAATCCTACACAAGTCTATAAATTCATCATTTCACTCATCATTCATATCATTTTCATTACTCAAAATCATTAATGTTATGGTGTTGAATTGATCTCATCCATGTCATTCAAGTCTTGAGAAAATCATTTCAATACACTCAATCAGAGTCTTGTAGTGGAATTTGAAAATAAGATTTTACATTTATATTTTTTTTGCTATTATTATTTTTAAAATTTTTTAATTACAAATTGTGTGTCAAAAAATATGTGTGAATTATATTAAAACAAACACACTTAGATGGGAAGTATTATATTAAAAAATCTATCTAAATCAAACATAGTTTAATAACAAAATTCTCTAAAAACTTTGCATCCTCCTCTAATCTTAAATGTCCAAGTAATTCATGCTCTCAGATCTTGTTCTTGCACAAACAACCGAGATGTCATCTAAGAAATGAGTATCCTATCCATTTATAATGCAAATTATAAACCTACATCTATATGGTCAAAAGATTCAGCTATATGAAATGATAACTAGACATGGTGAAATGAGCTAATATGCACAAAGTGATATGAAGTGGAAGACAATGCAAGCTATGCTAATGCTAATGAGATTTAGAATTGATTCTACATGTTGAATTAAACTATGAAATGCCTAAAGGATCCATGATTCTAATCTAAATTGATAACTAATCCTAAATGCTAAGCTGAAATGCAAATGAAGCTCTAAAAACTCAAGTGAAATTCTGCAAAGTAAGATTATGCAATTGCTCCTTATGCAAAAGTTGTAAATTGGACTCAATTTATAGAATTTTCCAAGGCATTGGGTGAGTTGGCAGCCATGAGTGATCAAGATTTAATCTGGAGAATCCGACGGAGAAGAATGAAGAGGATGGAGAAAACAAGGTAAATGTTCCCTTTAATAAAACCATTTTGCCAAGTGCAAGAGGGAATCATTTGGAGGATGAAGCCATGTGTCTTCAACGTTTTTAAATTTGTTGAGAGTAAATATCCAATTTAGAAAATAAAGATAATTATTTTCATGTGACACATGGTAAGTTGGAGGGTGAGGTGGAAGGTAGTTAGAGGAAAGTATGTAGAAATGTGATGTAATTCAAATTTAAAAATTTGAATTAAGTGAGAGGGAAGTTAATTAAAATAAACAAATTATTTAGACTTGCTCACTTTAATTAAATCGTGAAAGAGGTGAATTGGAATAGAAGAATTACGAGGAAAGGAACTATGTAAATAACTTTGATTTATTTATATAGTAGAGGAATAAAAATTTATTAATTAAATAATCAATATTTAATTTTCTCTAGACCAATTTTGAGTGTATACATTTTGCCCCTCTTTGAAGTGATGTGTTTACGCATTACTTCAAAGAAAAATTTATCAGTGCTGCTAAAAAATTTAATAATGCCCCAGACAGTGTTTTCAGAGGATTTACAACTGTATCCCCCCTCGGGAGATAAATCGACAAATTTGTGATGAAAAGGATTTTTGATGATTTGTGAAAATTTCAATTGATTTATGATGGTGATGGTGATAAAATCCTGATTTGATGGTATTCCAACGATGTATGTATCGATATGAAATATTGTAAGTTGACCCAATTAATTGCCTCAAAGAAATTAAAATAAAGCCACCAAAATCACTCCCTTAATTACCTTTATTAAGAGGTAAAAAGTAAAAAGGAGTTCATTTGTGCTAATTATATTTTGAAAATTGTTTGGAGGGAGAAATCATTTTGGAGCTTCTAAGCAAGATGGCGATCCCTCTGCAGCGTCATCGATTCGAGCGGGTACGATGGCATAATCGGCTAGCGGGATACGAACCTCCGGTAAGAATTTCAAAACCTCCCTTGTGATTTTGAAATGAATTTTTATCACATTTTTCAATTCGAATTTTAAAATTGCAAAATCTTTTAGCACTTTCGAAGTTTTTCGTGGTGCCTAGATTAGGAGTTTTGGCACTTTGGCCAATAGTTTTGGCACTTTTGCCGAAAGTTTTGGCACCTCCAAAGTCTGTTTTGGCACCTAGGAGGTTCGAAATGGCGCTTCCAAGTGGCCAAGGGTCAATTTTAGGGTTTTTGGCACTTTGGCGCCCTATTCTAGCACTTTCAACTAAAATGGTGCTTTTTCCCTTTTGTCCGGTGCTTTCAACTGAAATGGCACCTCGATGTGATTTTCTAGTGCATTTGCCAGAAATGGCATCTCCAAGCCACAGAATGGTGCTTCCACGATCTATTTTGTCACTTTCAAGACAGAATGAAGATGTTTGTTATTTTCTCCTTGAATTTTGATGTTTAATCACTTTCAGCCATTGATTAGGTTTTTGATGATAGGATAGATGATGTAGTGACCTCATGATAGGTGAGATGCAATAATGATGATGTTGTTTTGATCTCATGATAGGTGAGAGTCAAAAAAAAAAGTTGACGAGATTTGATGAAAATATCAATAAGATTGATAGGTTGATTGATTTTGATGTTTGATTGGTTTGTTGATTTTGATTTGATATGCCGACTTGCGATGTTTTCAAAATGATAGGAGATGGATTTAGATAATCTTCAGTCTACAGAGTGTTTTCCATTGACATGGGAGATGATACCACAACTGTCTCACGTCGAGAGAGACATTATTGAGAGATGTGGTTTGTCCTCACTGATTGATATGCCCTGGGTTAGGATTAACCAGGGATTGTTGACAGTATTAGCGGAGAGGTGGCATAGCGACCACAACACTTTCCATCTGCCTACTGGAGAGATGATTGTTACGCCAGAGGATGTGTACAGGATTTTGCAGATTCCTGTAGTTGGAGATATTGTGACCTATGATTCGATTGAGTAGGGAGGTACGAATGCACTACTCCGTATTTTTCATGATGATCAGATCGCCAGATGCTAGATGCCATGGTTAGAGATATTTTCCAGTGATGTACCTTTGCCTTCCGTTCTTGTGGGATTTGTCGGTGGCTTTTTATGTCCCAAAAAGAGGGCAAAGGGGTTTTTTGTTGGTTGGGGGCGCACACTGGAACAAATGGTTTAGTTTGGGACCCATTTTGCTTGGTGGTTATGCATGCTTGTTCACCTATATCATGATTTGCACCAGGTGGTATATCTGGGAGGAGCCAGCTTGTTTGCCGGAGTCACATTGCTCTAGATTTGGGCTTGGGAGCACATTGCGGTTACACGACCTGAGACTGACAAATTCCAACTGTTCAAGAGGCCATACATTTATTGCTATGTCAGCGCAGTTGTCTAGCATAAGCTAGTCAAACTAGAGTATTGGCGACGAGTTCTCGATGATTTGGATGCAGTCATTTGGCAGCCATATGTGGATTATGATGATAGTTGAGGGTTATAGGAGTGATGAGTACACGACATATTTTGGTCAACATCTGTTTATGAGGATTTTGAGACCTGATGAGCCCGTGCCGCCATTTGAGGATGACGAGGAAAGACTAGCCAGATGGAGATGAGGCAGAGGTGATGGAGGTGATGAGGAGGGAGAGGGTGGAGATGAGGGTGATGATGATGATGATGAAGGATATGATGGAGTTGGTGATGGTGGTGGAGGAGATGGAGGAGGTGGGGAAGGTCGTCCTCATGGTCATCTTGGTTTTGACCTTAGAGTGCCTCGCAGGAGGTGATCCTTGGTTGCAACATCATAGCAGTGGGTACACATACACTTGCCTTCCTAGCAATAGTAGTCCCAAATCACCGCCCTACACACATAGGTCCAAACTATTCAGGGACATCTTACACAGTTATAGGGACAATTATAGATGCAGACACAATTGTAGACTCAGGTGCATGCACAACTCTTACAAGCATAGGGTCAGATTTAGACAGGGACAATTAAGAGAGATGTTGCCCAATAGCAGCTGGCATAGGTACAGGGCCAAGGATAGGTTACAACAATGACTGCAGAGAGAGATGCTCTGAGACAACAGGTGGAGCAGGCAGAGGCCATTACAGAGAGGTTACAACAAGCTGCTACGACCACAAGAGCTATAGATTATTTCAGGGAGATACGCCACACTTCTCAGGAGCTTCAATTTTATAGGGATCGATATCATGAGTTGGTCCCACCTAAGCGGCAATAGAGCTTTACTAGGTCTTGGACTATCAGATCTTAGTCTCAGACAATGATCATGGGTGTGACACAACCATTACCAGGGGATCGAAGAGATCCAGGTTCGAGTCTCTCAAGTGCAACAGGGGGTACGGGTTCAGTGAGGCCAACAGCGTCGGGAGGCAACACTACATAGTTTCAGTCATTTTATGCTATGCCACAATGTATATATTGAATTTTGATGATATCACCCTTTGATGTTGTATTTCTTGACATTCAGATATCCTTGTACATTTGACATATTTTTGAGATATATATGCAGTGATGATGATGATCCTATGTGTTTATGCATTGATTTATTATGATGGATGTATTTAATTTCTATCATGTATGTTATGCAATGATGATGCTATATGTTATGGTTGCAATGTGTGTTATGATCCTATGGTTCTATGAAAATGTCTACATGCTATTATTTTTGTATTTTTCCAATGCAATTATGTATGATGTATGATATGCAAGATGATGTTAATGCAAAGATGAATGATTCTAATAATGAATGAATTTATATGGTCCTATGGATGTATGATATGCATGGTAACTTATGTGTTTTTGTATTTTCTGATGTAAATATTATGATCTAATGTATGTACATAATGAATGAATGATTATTTTACATATATTGATGCCTAGGATGCATTTCTAAATGTATATGGATGAAAATAATATGATCAATGCATTTGATTTTCTTGGATTTTTCGTGATGAAAATATATGGTTAATGACCTAAAATGAATGCCTAGATGATATGATAATGCTATGATTGATGTCCTAATGCTCATGCATCTAAATGATGTTTTTGGTAATGTCAAATGTACCCAATCTGTTAATGATAGAAATAAAATTAGCCTTGGAAAAATCTATGAATTCCATTATAGCAACTGATATGAATGCAACCTAGATATGCAATCCTAACAATGCGATAGTGACATCCCAATGATATATATTGTACTTATTGTAGTCATCATTGAGCCTTTAAATATGTTGAAAGTGAGTACAAACATCGATGGTAAAATTGAACCATGATGACCTGAGTACTACTTCCATGATGTTCGATAGTGCAAGTTAACACAAGCATCTAGGTATAATTAGACCAAGATGACCTAAGCATTCCTTGCTTAAATAGATAAGAATTAACCATTTTCCTATGTGAATTTGGAATGTCATCAGTGATACCTTGTAGAGCACATCCCACGATGATTCCCATAGTAATAATGATTAACTCATAGGAAGCAGACAAAGAAAAGTATCATTCTTGATCATAGCTTTCTAGTTCTCTAACATCCTTGAATTGATCCTAAGAAATTATAACATCAATCATAATACAAACAATTTCGAACATTCATGTGAAAGTGTTTAAAACCGTGATTCAGAATAGCATCATCCTTGTAACCGTCATTTTTTGCTATTTTTGGATTTTTCAATTTTTCAATTTTTAGGTGTTTTGAGATTTTGACCAAGAACTCCAAAAGACCTATATCCTGGCCTCGAGGGTTGATCACAAAGATTAGCCTTGGCTCTACGCTATACACATGTAATTAATGAAGTTCCTCAACAAATTCAACGACGGCGTGACTAGGATATGAAATGCATTAATTTAATGTATAAATGAACCCATGGACAATGCAACTAAGTAATTCTATTTTTCGCCTTTTGGATTTTTGACCTTTAGGGATTCTTTTGATTTCAATTCGCTTTGAATTTCTCGTGGACGCGATAGCAGATGTCGATGTGTTTCATGGTGATTGATGTTCTAGTTTTTGATTTCTTACCAGTTATGATCACTGGCTTTTCGCTGTGGTTTGTCTTCTCCCGGTTTGTCTCCGCTGATTTAAGCTTCCGTGCCAAAGGATTCCGGATTTTGCCCAACCACCAATACCCGCGAAAGCCTCGAACAGTGTTCTGATCATGGCCAGCAACCCTGCGCGATGTGTAATTTTACTGGGTGCCTTTCAGCTGATGCCCGCGACGTTCCGTTGCGCGCCTCGCCCAGTGTTTGTTGTTAGTTTTGGCAATTTTCACCTGGTTCTTTATTCGTGATCCTTCTACCCGGTTCCGATCCTCATCTTATTGTATTTTTACTTTATTTTTTTCTAATCTGACTTTTTTGATTATGTTTCTTTGTGTTCACTGTTCCTGTTGTTGTTTCTACTCTATAGTAACTATATTTTTAGGGATATTTCTATCGTTGATTTTTGACTTTTTTTCATATTTGAATGGACTTTTTCTGATAGTTTTCTTGACCTTTCGAATCCTTTCAAATGCACCTTACCGGACCCATGCATATAATTCTTGGTGATGAAGACAGCCCATGGTTCCCCTGGAACCCGATCCCCTTCTAGTAATGGACAACCTGATATGCTCCCAAACCAAGGTTTCCATACTACAAATGAAAAAGGGCCCCAACCAATTTGGTTCAAACTTTCCTTTCTTTTCTCTGTCTTGCTAATTGTGAGGGTTCTCCTTCAACACTAAGTCACCAAATTGGAATGTTCTGGGTTTGACTTTGTGATTGTAACTTCTGGACATACATTGTTGTTAGGCTTTCAAGTGATTCACTGCATGTTGGTGCCGGTCATCTAACAGTTCCAGTTCTTGCAATCTGGAGACCCGATAGTCTTCATCAAAGATGATACCTTTCAAGGAAACCCGAAGTGATGGTATTTCGACCTCAATAGGTACAATGGCCTCAACTCCATATACCAAAGCATATGGTGTAGCTCATGTCAGTGTGTGAATATTGGTATGGTATGCCCACAAAGCAAGGTTCAATTGGATATTCCAATCATGTCCTGCATCATTGACAAATTTCTTCAAAATCTTTAGAATAGTCTTGTTGGAAGCTTCTGCTTGACCATTCCCCTGGGGATAATACGGTGTAGAGAAGTGATTTGAATATTGAACTTCTCACATAATTCTTGCACATCTTGATTTTTGAACGGTCTTCCATTGTCCATTACTATGGATTGGGGAATGCCATACCTATAGATGATGTAGTTGAGGATAAATGATGAAATATGCTTTCCAGTGATGGTGGTTAAAGGAACAACCTCAATCCACTTTGTGAAGTATTCTATAGAAGTGATGATAAACTTGTGTCCGTTTGATGATGATGGATGGATTTTACCAACAAGATCTAGTCCCCATTGACAAAATGGCCATGTGGATGCAAAAGGTTGAAGTTCCTATGCTGGTGCGTGGATGAGGTTGCCATGAATATGACATTTCTTCACAAACTAAAAATAATCCTTTTCCATAGTTGGCTAATAATATCATAATCGAAGAAGTTTCTTGGCTAATGTTAGGCCACTTGAATGTGTTCCACAGACTCCCTCATGGACTTCTCATAAACCCATTTCAGACTCATCATGTTCCAGACATCATAAGAGAGTTCCATCAAGACCTTGTCGATATAGTACATCGGCTATAAGTGTATGTTAGGCGGCTCGGCGAATGAGATTGCATTTATGGTTTCATGATAAGTTAGGTGGGAGAGTGTTATCTTTTAGGTAGGTGTTGGTATCAGATAGATGACAAATAACATGAGATTCAGTAGCATCATAGGCAGGGGAGAACAATTGTTCCACCAAGAACTTGTAACAACTTCTTTTCTCTGGAACTTGTAACAAAGAAGCAATAGTAGCCATGGCATCAGCGGCTTTATTGTCCACTCTTGAAATCTATTCAAATTTGATATCCACAAAATATTTCTTGAAATCGTCTAACATTCTCTTGTAAGACATCAATTTTTCATCTCTTGTTTGATAATCATCATTGACTTGGTTAATGACCAACTGAGAATCCCCATACACTTGCAATTCTAGAACTTTCCACTCTACAACTATTTTGATGTCAATGATTAATGCTTCATACTCTGCCATGTTGTTGGTACAAGGGAACATCAGTCTATATGATTTTGGTATAGTATGTCCTTGTGGAGTGACAAATAGGATTCCAGCTCCTGATCCGTGTTGGGTGTTTGATCCATCAAAGTATAGTGTCTATTGTTTTGTAGCCACAACAAGAACATCCACATCTGGAAATTCAATGTGTAAAGGATGATTATCTGGTAGTGGTGCCTCTACCAATTGGTCAACAATCACTTGTCCTTTTATGGTTTTCCTGTCTACATATTGGATATCAAATTCACTGAGTATCATGACCCATTTAGCCAATCTTCCTGTTAGGTTTTCTTTGCTGAGGAGATATTTGAGAGGATCAATTTTAGCTATCAACTTGATGGTGTAGACACCGAAATTTGGTTTAGGCCTGCGACTTCCACATTCTTCGTAATTTGTATTCTTCATGGTCATTGATTAAATAATCTTAATTATTTAATTATGTCATCTTAACATTAATTTCTTCTATTGATTAAATAATCTTAATTATTTAATTAATTCATCTTCTTTTATTTCTTCTATTAATTAAAAAATCTTAATTATTTAATTAATTCACACTTTTCTTTATTCTATCTGATTAATTGAATAAACGCTTTTTATTTAATTATATTACTAATTAACATTATTCTTGTTAAATTAAATAAATTCTTATTTAATTTACTCTTTATCATATTTCAACTATAATTAAATAAATTCATTATTTATTTAATTATTCATTTAAAATCCCTTCATCATTTAATTAAATAAATATTATTTATTTACTATTCTTCAAATATCAATTTCGAATTAAATGAATTACTAAATTAATTAATTATATTTTTAAATTCCACTTTCTATATTTTACAATTAAGGAGTTATCTAAGTATTCACTTTTACTCAATTTACATCTACTTTTAATTGTCTCGGGGCTTAACCCCTTGACTTCCATGTCCCAGTGGCCTGCCTCGAGTAATCTCAAGTAGGATCATTCAACTGCCTGAAGGCCCTAACTTCTATTTCAGGTAGTAGCTTTTATCAATTAAATATTCTATTTAATTAATTAAATGTTGGAGCGCATCCTAAACGCTATCGATTTTATTCAACTTCACCCTGTCACAAAAGATATTCCAGTTTTCACACCTAAACCCAAGATTAAATTCATTTATTTAATCTTTAATTCTATTTCTAATTTGTATCAATTTCATGTCATCAATAATGTGCTTATTTCAAAATGTATGTTCCTGCCCATCTATCTCAACTGGTTCACAGATTCTTCAATCTTGACTGCCTCTAATAATAATTAATTTTCTATAAATTGATTTGTCATTCTTCATTCCAATCTCTCATGAATTTTATGACTTTTGAGAGCACTCAAATCTCTTTGAATCTTTTGATATTTTGTTAATCATAATCTTAGGCTATACTTGGTAATGAATTTTACTAAAAACTGGAGGGCAATATACTCACAAGCAAAATGGAGAAGGGAAACTAAGATGAATCATGAAATACGCCTCAAATTGGTGAGATTGTTCCAGGCTTTGTTTTATCGCCTAATTTCTCCATGTTCTTTGTTGCTTCTAACATTTAGATTTGCATTCTAGGATTTGAATATTGCATGCAGTTTTGCTTCCTAATCTCTCCCTTTGCTACACTATAGTGCAATTTTCTATTGGCGTTACAGATGGAGTGAGGCAGCATGTAGTGTTTTAGCTGTAAAGTAGCAAATTCTACTACTAGACAGGCCTTTTCAATGGCAGTATAGTTGATCTCATAGCCATTTAGTGTCCTGCTGATGTAATAGATTGCTCGTTCTTTTCCTCCTGAATCTTCTTGTGCTAATAGGGCTCCCAAGGATGTCTCTGTTGTAGCAATATATAATAGTAGTGGCTTCCCTTCTGATGGTGGTACTAGGATAGGTGGATTCATTAAATATTATTTCAAATGATTGAAGGCTCCTTCACATTATTCATCCCATCAGAAAGAAATTTATTTATGCAACAGATGAGTGAAGGGATGGGTCTTGTCTGCTAGCTATGAAATGAATCTATAGATTGACTGAAACCTCCCTTGTAGAGAACAGATTTGGCTAATGTTCTTTTGTGGTGGAATTTCCATAATGGCTTTGACTTTGGCTGGGTCTACCTCAATTCCTTTTTCTGATACTATGTAACCCAGGAGTTTTGCTGACGTCACTCTAAACACACATTTCTTGGGATTTAGCCTTACATTGAATTTTTCCAATCTAGTGAAAATTTTATCTAGGATCTCCAAATGTCCTTCCCTAGTATATGATTTGGCTAATAAATCATCCACATAGTCTTCCATAAAAGTATGCATCATATCATGAAAAATTGTTGTCATGGCACATTGGTAGGTAGCTTCTGCATTTTTCAAACCGAAGGGCATAACATTCCAACAGAAGGTTCCCCATGGACAAGTAAAAGAAGTTTTATCTTGATCTTCTGGGGCTATTTTGATTTGATTATACCCAGAAAATCCATCCATTAGTGATAGCATGCCATGTCCTGCCATCAAATCTACTATGATATCTATATTGGGCAAAGGAAAATCATCCTTAGGACAAGCTTTGGTAAGATCCTAGAAATCTGTGCAGATGCAAATGTTGTTGTCAGGTTTTGAGACTGGTACTATATTGGAGATCCACTCGACATAGTCAATGGATCTAATGAATCCAACATCTAACAATTTCTTCAACTCATCCTTTACTAATAAGGCAATATGGGGATGCATCTTTCTCAACTTCTACTTGATTAGTTTCACTCCTAGAGGTAATGATAGATGGTGCATGATGAGTTCTGGATCAATTCTCAACATGTCGGCATATGACCAAGCAAAGTTGATTTGTTTATTTGTGAAAAATTTGAGAAAGTTTGGCTTTTCCTGATCTATCAATGATGCTATTAGATGAATATTCTTCATTGTCTCTTCATTGCCGATGTTCATAAACTGTGTAGGTTCAATCAAGACCTTTGAACTTTCTTGAAAATTTTGTGGGAGTGTATCAAATCTTCCATCCTTTGATGCCTCAGAGAGGTTTTGCCATTGGATGCGCTCTTTGTTTTTACTTTTTCCAGATCTGGTACTGCCACTGAATAGTTTTCAATATCATATCTATTTCTTGCATTATTCATTTTGCAGTTGGATGATTTGATACTCTCCTGCATGGAATCCTCATTATGATGTTCATTGGTGGAATCTATTTTAGGATCATTGGCATAGAGGAAATTGACGATGCCATCATCATTCAAAAATGTAGGGATGTCGAATGGCTCAGTTAGGTCCCATCTATAAGCTTAGGATGCACTAAATGTAAGCAGTCACTGGACATGTTAAGATAAGAAATGGTAAGGGTTCAGATAGCGATGTCTTCAATTTTTCCAATAGCAAAATTGAGGTCTAGAAGGTAACTCTCTTCCGAATCATTTGTTTCACTCCGAGTTGAACCGTCTACACTAGAATCATCAAGGTGTTGCGATCCAAATTCAAATGGTCTAGTTCCTGAGCCTTGTCCTTCTTTGAGTAGGGATGCATATTTATGTACTATGTCAATATCCTTGTCATGACAAAAATCTTTTGATAATGAATCCCACTCATATTCATTGGAATCAGTCTCATGTTCTTCACTGGCTTGTAACTATAGGATTCTTTCAACCATCTTTTCTTTTGCATCCTCTTTATTACCCATTCCAGTCTTGTCTTTTGGATTGATTAAAATGGGTTGAATTGGTTCTATGATTCCCTCTTTTCTTTTACCCACATGACCTTTCCCTTCATTTCCCATCTTGTCCAAGATAGTGAAACCTTTTCCATATTTAGTTGTTTGCACAGTTGCAGTTGCTGCTTGGGATTCTTCTTCATCTTTATAAAGCCAATTTAGGATGTCTTTGTATTCTACTTCATCAAATCCGGTGCTCTCTTTTATGAATCGTCCATCAAATTTGGTAACTAGTTGTGGAGTCTGCTGTGTTGATGTAGAGGGTTGCCCATAATTTTTTGGAGAAGAAAAGTG
>VDFB02122150.1:0-14643 GCA_007258455.2 Sequoia sempervirens | reverse complement strand
TTTCCAATGGGAAACCATATGTTCCTACATAAACTAGGAAGATTCCTTATAACATAGCTAATATTTGGCCTAGTGTAGGTTAAGTAAACAAGATTCTTGTTCAACTAGTGATAAAACTAGTATTCACCTAAGGTGATGGAGCATGTTTGGAAAGATGTAACCCTATCTCCATGGGTATCAACATGGGTTTGCAAACTTCCATCTTGAATTTTTCAAGCAATGCCTTGAAATATTTCATCTAAGCTACCAAAATTTAGTTATTCTTTTGTCAAACTTCAAATCCAAAACAATAATATAGGAGCTTGAGATTTGTCATGTCGAACAATCATTTGAGATCATTCTTTGGTATTGCAATCATTTATTGAGAACTCCCAAGACATAGCATTTTGCTTCATCCGAAGACATAGCATGAGCAGTGAATGCAACTATAGGTATGTGGCGACCAGTTCCTTCGTCTGCTATTCGAATGACTTTTGTTGCCTCATAACCATCCATTTTGGGCATCTGTAAGTGAAAATGCATTAAAAAGTCAAACGCCTAAAGTCAAGAGTTTCAACTGCAATACTTTAGAATGCTAAATACATTTATGGGTCTACTTAGGAGAGATAATATCAGAGTGAAGATACCGAATAAACACAACTAGCTTCAGACTTAAAATGCTTACTTCATAATTTTCATTAGTTTCTCTTGGTAGATATTTCAAAGCCATCTTATTAATGGCCTTGTTCAAGGAATTGAATTTGTTAAATTGAGATGGAACTTCATGTCACTGTACTCTTCTTCCTCCACAAAGTACGATTTAAAATTACCTTTGAAGGATTTGAGAACAAATTGCATAAATTGACTTTCATAGCTTTTTTGGGCTGAACATATGATATTGGAGATTCTAGCTCCTCTTGCTCGAAGGAAAAGTGCAGGTCTATAGAGAATCGTTAGTTTTTAATACATTGTTTCTTTGTGATATATGACTCAGTTTTCTTTCCAACAAGACATTGTGGTTATGTTATTGGCATCACTTTCCTGCATAATATAAGTCACGGTGATTTTATTGTTACTAATGATAACTTAACAATACATGCCTCATTCCCCTATGTTGCGATTTTGTTAAGGTCACTAAAATTTTTAAGAAGTGGGGATGCATTCTCAGTGCATTGGGGAATTGTACTAATATTAGATTTGAAAAGAAAAATTTCACGATTCAAGGTACTGGCCTTTGAGTATATCTTGTCAATGTATAGCAGTTAGTATGAATTCGCTTCATGTCAGGGCATCAATCATAACTGATATCTGTTAATTTGGAAAAGAGTCAAAACAAAGAAAAAGGAATGTGCTTAATCTTTAACGCTAGGAAAAGAATCATCTCTCTTTCAAAGATTTTTCGTTTGGTTGGTAGAATATATAGTCACATCTAAGAGTTAAAATTTCAGATCATCTTTGAAAACATTTCTGTGCACTATTCATTTTATTTGAACAAATTTCAAATTAACAATAATCTTCAGCTCCAATGTTAGAGTAAATGGCAATCTTAAAGGTCAGATTTGCTATCAACATAATTATAAATATTAATTAGCTTTTGCATAGATGTGTCCCTTGAAATGTATCTATCCCTTCAGCATCTATATATGATGCCCTCCTTGTATTATAAACATCTCACATCTGTATGCTCTTATTATATATATCATTACCAATATACACATTTTATATATAATCCTTTGTTTCTCCATGCTAAAATTTCACATCTACTCTGGCAAAACAGCTAAAATGCAAATCAATAATTTTGACTATATCCTTGGGATTGAACCTTCTGCATAAAAAACTAGATGGTATGAAAGCATTAAGTTCTAATCCATACACCCACACATCTTGGTGGTGCCAAACGATAGACGAAAAATAAAAAAACATTAGGAGATTTATTTGCCTCACTTGAATGTTCTAGAGTAAACACAAGAAATATCTATCGACATCTTGATTTATTTAGTCAAAATGGAATTAAAAACGATGGTCATGTTGAACAGAAGCAGATAACTCAATAAAGTAGAGCTCTACATTTATTCATGGATTGGATAGGAAACTGGGAAAAATGTATCTCACTTTGGAATGGTAATAAATAATTTGTGTGTGATCCCAAGAGTATAAAAGCCATAGAAAACAACTTTCCTAGTCTTTAGAAAAAAATATAGACATTGCTAAATAGAAAAAGCTATCTGAAACCAACAGGATAAAAGAATGAACAAGGCAAACTTCAGAAGCACTACTATAATACATAAAATTGCAATGCAACTGATGTGTGAAGATAAATTCATAATACTCAAGGTGTTCATATTAATTACCATCAGAATTTAGATAGGCATTGAAACTTTTGAAGCAACAAATGTATGGTCATGATGCTTCAAATCCCTTTAGCCACTAATCTAAATAAGTTCGAGATGAACTTGGGATGTAAAGAGAAAAGTAAAACCACTACCTTTCATAAAATAATAGCAACATTGGGAATTAGTCATAGTTAATGCTGGAATTGTGATGCCTTAAAGATTTTGTGATGAGTAAATATTGTAAGTTGCAATTTGAGAGTGAAAACAAGGCTTGCATTTTATGTCTTATTAAAGAGGCTACTACATCTTTGACTATATAAAGTACTACTTGTATGTTTTGATCTAATTTTAACTATGACAATGGGTATATGTCCAGGTGCCTGGTCAAACCCAAACCAGTTCAGTCTGAGTTCAGATCCCAGGCCAGGTGCAGCGAGGACATGTCGTAGACTTGTGCATTCAGCCCAAGTACATCTTAGATGTACACAAGGTGAATGCACATGCTTGATTACATGTCCTCAGCATACCCAAGACAAACCTAGGCACATTTTGATTAAAAAGTACATTTAAAGAAAAACCAGATTTAAAAGTAATAGATTTTAAAACAGCCAAAAAATGCATAAGAAACTTATCTAAACCTATAGCTAACCCTTAAAAGTGATTTTTATATCATTAACAAAACACAAACACAACACTTATTCCCTCAAGTAGTTTTAGATCACAATGTAATGTTTAAAAACACAACACAAAGAACAATGAACACAATATTTTACCCTGGGCAAACCCTCCTACTCGAGGGAGAAAAACCTAGCAAGATATTCTCTCATAAATCAGAAAAATAAGTGCAAGAATAGCACTCAAAGTAAATAGCAAATTTGTACAGGAATTTGTTTTACTTAAAACATCAACTCCTCCCAAAGTATCAGCTTGGATAATATTTTCCTTTAAAAAACACAAAAAACATTCAAAAATTGCAAACAGTTATCCTATGATGAATAGAGTCCTAAATCAAGTTAGAAATATAAAGTATAAATTTTTTCTTTGTTGATATTTTCAGTATCATATGCAGTCAATCACAAATAAGCATGAAGATCAATCACAATGCTTTTTAAGAACCTCCTATCTAAGAGCAATTGTTCAATTGGATAAAGTAACAAATTATATGATTCCAAACATTTGAAAATCCAAGCAATAAAAATACTGACTATATCAATTTGAAATCTAGGAGCCCTTCAACCTTAAAATTAGCATTTTATGGAAAACCATATTATACTTGCACAAGAAGGTTAAACTTAACCTTTTTTTTTCTGGATGCCATGCCTCTTGAACCACCTAAAGGTCCAAAGGTGATGAGGGGTTAAAACCCGAGACACATAAATAAATAATCCACACATATAGAAAGTACCTTACTATTGACTAATGAATGGAAAATCTGCCATGCAAGTTGATCCCAAATCAAGCTCACATACATGCAAGCTACAAAAGTTTCCCAACTTACATAAATTATAGAAGTTCCCTTTTCACAAAGTGATGCAAACTCTTTCCCCAAAACGCCACCCAAAAAATCAAAACCACAAATGACCCTTTGGTTTGGAGCCAAAAACAACATTCAAGATAAGATTTTTGGTGGTTTGGCGCCAAAAATTACAATTTGAAATTCAAACATTAAGTCCTAACTCAAAAATTGGCAATTTTCCAAAAATTGACCAACTTCCAGAAGCCATAACTTTTGATTCAGGATTCTGTTTTTTGAACCGTTTGCACCATCGTAGCGGTCTCAGAGTGGGAAGAATGGCGCTTAAAACCAACACCGCTTCCTAAAAAAAAATTAACCTATGAGACCGTTTAGTGCCTCAAACTGGACTCAGAAGGTTTTTTAGGGTAAAAAGCAAAAACTAGAACTTTAATAACTTTCAAACCGTGAATGATCTTGACCTCATTCTTTCCCCAAAGTGCTTATTTTTCCATCATGAACTTTCCCATAAATTTTTTTCTTTCCATGCCTTCAAATTCACACCTACTAAAAATAAAAGTTGAGCAGAAAAAGCAGAAAAGCAGTTCTGAAAGTTGAAAACTCTTATTCGACGAAAAGGGTATCCAGAAATGCAAAAACATCTACAAAAATCAAACAACAGGAACATAAATGGAAAGCATATTTTTGGGTGATGCAAGATTTCCCTCGACAACTAGATGCTCCTCGCGATCAAAAGGACACATCACAGCCAGTGGATCTACAATAATCATAATTTGATATGAGAGATCAAGAATCCTATTCATATACAAGAGCAAAGACAATACCCATGAAGATGACTCAAAACAAAAGGATGATATAATTTGCAACTCTGAAATGTATTTCTCACATGAACTTCAAGGCATATATTGGACCATACCCTGCACATTGGGAATTGTGAAGCACATAATCCTGAATGCCTACCGTAAAGATTAGAAGAAAATTTCAGGACTATGTGCTTCACAATTCCCCTCTTTTTAGACCTACTACATGTCTCTCTTTCCTCTTCTCTTCCTGAATTTCCCTCACTCGAGGAAGACAGATTTGAAAAATACCTATTTGGTGCTACTTGCACTCATAAGGATGTTGGATGAAGTTCTTTCATGGTGATGTGATCCCAAGGTGACATTATGATTAATCTATCATTTCATCACTATAATTTGACAGGTTATAAGGCAGTGGGTAGGAGGTATTTCCACAATGTGTCACCCATATTGCTATCAGGATTCAACTAGGTAGTTTTATAGGTCAAACTCATTGACCCATGTTTCATGACTAGTGGTTCACAAGAACCCATCTCTCATGATAGTGAATGGTCCACTTAGCACTCATTGCATCTAGGTGATGCTCACAGAGGTGAAGCACCGGGCCTTCTCGGGAGGTCACCCATCCCAGCATTGCTCCAGATCAAGTGTGCTTAACCACGGAGTTTTCTCCAAGGTTAAGCCCGCTTGAGTTGTTACCCCATTTGCAAAACCTTCAGCAAGTGTTGTGCCTTATGAACCATTCATAATAGAGCCCCTTTAGCTCATCAATTGATAAGTAGAAGGTATTTTTCCACAGTGTGTCAAATTATGATATTGCTATCAGGATTCAACCGTGTAGTTTCAAGTCAAACTCATTGACCCATGTTTCATGAGTAGTGGTTCCACAAGAACCCATCTCTCATGATATCAAATGGTCCACTTATCACTCATTGCATCTAGGTGATGCTCACAGAGGTGAAGCACTGGTCTATCCCTGAGAGGTCACCCATCCCAAGATTGTTCAAATGTTACTAACCATAGAGTTTCCACCAAGGTTAAGCCCACTTAGCTTGGTGTAAACCCTTCATTTCCAAACCTTCAGCAAGTGTCAGTGTCTTTATGAAGCATCTATTATAGAGCCCCTTTAGCTCATCATCAATTGATAAGTAGGGAGGTAGTTCCACAACGTGTCAAATTATGATATTGCTATCGATTCAACCATGTAGTTTTTGGAGTCAAACTCATTGACCCATGTTTTCGAGTAGTGGTTCACAAGAACCCATCTCTCATAATGAATGGTCCACTTAGCACTCATTGCATCTAGGTGGAGGAATACCGGATGGTGACCTCCCTAGATCTTGCAGTGCTTCACCCCCGTGAGAGCATCACCTGGATGCGGACCTCCTCGATGGCCTGCTTCACCTCTGCGGAGCATCACTTGGGATGCAATGAGTGCTAAGTGGACCATTCATTAATATGCGAGAGATGGCTCTTGTGAACCACCGATGGGGACGGGGTTGGATTGAGACAATCACTACCTCAATGCTCTGGGTCTCACCTTTGTTAACCCCCTTGGTGTCACTTCCTCCACCACTCAACCTATAGGTTCTATGCTATCTAGGCACCCCTAGTTCCTCTGCCAACCCTGCCCTCACCTCCAAGATTCTTATGGTTTCAAGACTGCTCAGGCCATATACAGTCCAGACACCAAATTGGTCAAGGTTCTAGGGTTTCCTTAGCTTTCTCAGGCTGATTCAAGACTGTCAGAAAGTTCTTCATACAAATGGATTGTTAAGGCTCTTCCTTTTCACCATGCAGAGCCAAGACACTCCCCTAAATCCTCCAAAAATAATTTCTTAAAAAACTTTACTCCCTTGCAACTTATGCATGCTGTCCTCAAGCCTTTCCTAGTCGAGCTCTCACTGTCTCACCTAGGGTAAGGCCTTTCTCTTGACTCCTGCAACCAAAAACAAACTAACTCCTACCATATTTACAAGCATGGAGGTAGGTAACATTTCCCAAAATTACGTACAAATTTTATGGTGGGAAGGTGCTCTAAGCCTCCATCTTTCCAACACTACTTGATTCAGGCCAGAAAACACAGAATAATAAGGTATTTACAAATGCAAGTTAAAAACACACTAAAAAATAAAAAAGAAAGGCTTCCCAAGATTGTATAAACCTCACACTACATAGTACACACAGTAAAATGATAGAATCATGCCATTAAAGATCAGTTTCAACACAAAAATATAGGAAATCTTCCTTTCCAACGTTGTTTTCTTCAATTTCTGAAAACACGGTTTATACAAAATATTTTCTCCCCTTGCACAAAGGTCGAGGCCACCTTAAATATGCCTCCCAAATAGTTAAGCTTCTTGGTTCAAGGCTTAGATGACCTAAAAATGCATTTTTGTAAAACCCAATGTGTTTTCAAGCACTTAGGCAATTTTTACAATTTAGCCAAAATGAAGAGTTAAAACTACTTAACTCTTGTTAACCTCATTCCAACTAATCAAAACCATCCCTAGGTCACCACTAATGGTCAAAATTCATTATTAGAAAACACAAATAACATCATCCAGATCAACCACATGCCAAAAAGGCACAACAAAACAAAAACTCACTTCCAAAAGCTCCTGATTACCCAGGTGCTCCTGCACCATTCTCCCCCTCTCAACACAAACACTAAGAACTGGAAAGAGGAATCATTGCTAGGTCAATGCCAAGTTTCTTGAACTGATCTTCTTGTATCCAAGTGGCTTCTGATTCTGGCTTGTTCTTCCATTGGATAAGGTGCTCCATGTACACCTTATGTCTTGTAGCTTTCTGCACTCTTGACTGCAAAATCTTCTCTGCCTAAAGCTTGTCTTGTTGAGGAAGGGTCATATTACTGATGTCCTTGAAGATTTCCTTGCTGTTCTGATCCTCTACATTGACTGATCCCTTGTACTTGATTAAATCAACAACATTGAAAACTGGAGAGATGCTCAAATCTGATGGTAATTCCACCTTATAGGCATTCTTTCCATACTTGGCCAACACCTTGCATGGAACCACTCTTTTCATCTATAACTTGGTTGCCATTCCCTTCTGCAATCTTGATTTTTTGAGGTGAACCATAACATAGTCCCCAACTACAAATTGTACATCCCTCCTTGACAAATCAACTTTCTCCTTCAACTTTTGAGCATAGATCGCCCTTTGACTCCGCCTCCCGGATCTCCTTCATGGTTTGATCAAGTCTCTTCTATGTCCACCCTATTCTCCCGAGATCCAAGCAGCCCTAAGCTCTCACAATTCCTCTTGTGCATCCCATACACAACCTCAAAAGGACTTTTTTCCTCGTAGTTCTATTGGACATCACATTAGAAAGGATATTCAGTCAGAGAACTACCCATATCCCATGTCTATCCATACCTTTCATAGAAACCTAAAGATTACCTAACACCCTGTTAACCACCTTTGTTTGACCATCGGTCTAAGGAAAGTATGCTGATCCAAATGACAAATTGGTACCCAATCTGCTCCATAAAGTCTTCCAAAAATGGCTCATGAATTTCACATCCCTGTCTGATGCAATGCTCAATGGAAATCCATGGATTCTTAAAACTTCCCTGAAGAAGAGATGGGCTATGTAACTTGCATCATGTGTAGTTTTGCAAGGGATAAAGTGACTCATCTTGCTAAATCTATCCACAACTACATAAATATTGTCAAACCTTGCCTTAGTCTTGGGGAGTCCTACCACAAAATCCATACTAACACACTCCCATGGTCTGCTGGGAATGGGTAAAGGTTGATACAAACCTGCATTGCTTGCTCCCCCTTTGGCTTTCATGCAAACTACACACTGCTCCACATACCTTCTAACATCTCTTGCCAATTTAGGCCAATAATAGAACCTTTGCACTAGTTCTAAAGTCTTATTGATACCAAAATGCCCACTAAGACTGCCATTATGTTTTTCCTGAATCAAATTTTCCCTCATTGACCCTCTTGGAACACATAACAGATTACCCTTAAATAACAGTCCATTTTGCAGTGTATATTCAACATATTGACTATGTAAATGATTCTCAAAATCAGAGCATACCTTGTAGGCTTTTGAGAAGTCTTCATCCTCACCATAGAGGTCTTTGAAACTCTCTAATCCAATGCTTTTCAGCTGTATTTCTTGGACTGTCAACAACCTTCTGCTTAATGCATCTACCACCTTGTTCATTTTCCCTTTCTTGTGCTTGATGGTAAAAGTAAAAGCTTGGATGTATTCCATCCATTTCAAATGTCTATTACTCAACTTCTCTTGCGTTAATGTAATCGAGTGCCTAGTTATCGCTGAAGACCACAAAATCTTTTGGGAAATAAATAATGCCTCCACTTCCTAAGGACTCCAGACTAAAGCATAAAGTTCCAGATCATAGGTGGAGTATTTTTTTTTGGCTTCATTGAGTTTTTCACTAAAGAAGGCTACAGGCCTACCTTCTTGACTAAGGACTCCTCCTACTGCTACTCCACTTGCATCACACTCAATTGTAAACAACTTATCAAAACTAGGTAACAAAAGTATAGGTTGGGTTGCTACCTCTTGTTTCAACTTTTCAAACCCTTTATCAACCTCTAGTGTCCACTTAAACTTTGTTTTCTGACCACCCTTGATTGTATCCAAGAGATCGTAATGTGATGCCACTAAATTTCCTTATAGTAAATTTCCTAAAATTGAGCCAATCCATGAAAACTCCTTACCTCTCGTTGTTGTGGTTGTGTACGCGCTTTAGGATGGCTATTTCCACCTTGCTTGATCCATCTTCAATGTTCCTCGGGATACTACAAACCCCAAATACACAAGCTCTTGTTTGAAGAACTCACACTTCGCTGTTAATTGCCAATTTCTTGCAACCTTTTAAGAACCATCTCCACATGCTTCAGATGTTCTTTTGCTGTCTTACTGAAAATTGGTATGTCATCAAGATATACTACCACAAAGATTCCTGTGAAATCCTTAAGCACTTCATTCATTAGTCTCATGAACATGCTAGGGGCATTTGAGAGGCCAAATGGCATCACTTTCCACTCATATAAGCTATCATTTGTCTTAAAAGTTGTCTTCCACTCATCTCCATCCTTAATCCTGATTTGATGGTAACCACTCTTGAGGTCCAACTTGGTGAAATACTGTGCTCCTCCAAGGCAATCCATTAAATCTTCTATTCTAGGAATAGGGAACCTATACCTAATTGTGATTCTATTTATTGCTCTAGAATCAGTACAAAGTCTCCACTTACCTCCTTTCTTAGTTGCCAAAACCACCGGGACTGCACATGGGCTGATGCTCTTTTGAATTAGACCTTGATTCAACAATTCTTCCACTTGCCTAGCCACCTCTAGGTTCTGCTCAGGAGTGAGCTTGTATGCTACTTTGTTAGGCAATGAGGCTCCAGGTATGAAGTCAATTTGATGACTTATTTCTCTCTTTGGTGGTAGAGTTGCAGGTGTTCCATCACTGACTATACTCTTGTATCTATCAAGCAACCTTTGGACTGCTTCTAGTAAGACTGTCCTTTCAGACTTTTCCTCCTCTTTGGGCTGCATCATGATCACATACCCTTCATTCCCTTGGTGTAGATCCTTAATGAACTCCTTACCACTGCTCAACATGATGTTAGGTACCTTTGACTGTCCCTCATCTTCCTCTGTCAATGACTGCAGCTTGAAGGTTCTTCCACCCTTCTTGAATGAAATGGTGTTCTCCTTCCCATCATAAATGGCACTTCTGTCATACTGCCAAGGTTTTCCTAGTAGAAGATGACACGCATCCATGGGTAATACATCACAAACTAGCTTATCTTTATACCCTCCAATGGAAAATTCCACTGTTACTTGCTCATTAACCAAAACGCTCTGCCCTTTATTCAGCCATGTGACCTTGTAGGGGTTAGCATGAGGTACCTTCTACAATTTTAGTTTAGTTACTACCTCCTCTAATATTATATTATCTGTAGAACCAGAATATACAATGACCTTGCATACTTTACCAAGTATTTTGCACCTTACTCTAAAAAGAGCTCTTCTTTGCTTAGGTTCCTCCTTGACTGGTTGTCTGATCAGCACTCTGTTAAACATCAGACTCTCTCCAATTTCAGATTCTATATGACTGATCTTAGTCTCCTTAGGAATCATGGTGTCCTCTTGTGCATAGGCTACCTTTTCATTACTTGAAGAAGAAGCTTTCAATTTCTAGAAGCAGGTGACCTAGTTATTGCAATGGTAACATCTCTCATAGTGGCAAAGCACAGTTACTTTGCCCCTCCTCTTCCCATTTGAACCTTAATTTGAGGTTCTTCCCATTAAATCCTCCTCTTGAAGTTGTTTCACCCATGCCTCAAGTGAGCTTAGATTCTCCTCTTGGTTCCTTTCTGGATCATTACCTCTACCTTGCAACTTCACCATATCATTGTCCTTTTGATCTCCGCTTTGCCTCATTCTTTAGAAGACCTAGGACCTTTTCTGCTTTTATTCCTTTCCTCAATCTTTATAGCTAGCTTATAACATTGGTGGACTGTCTTGGATCTCTATTTTGTGCCATCTCTTTCCTAAATGTTCCACTTCAAGCCATTAAGGTACCTAGCCACTTTAGTTTCCTACCTCTCATTACATTTTGATCTCAAGCAAAGCTTCTAAACTCTTCTCAGATATAGGTGCTGACATCTTGGTCTTCTCGCTTTAGACTCACCTCTTCTTGTGTAGTTGGATCTCAATCATCTGGCATATATGCTT
Source organism: Sequoia sempervirens (assembly GCA_007258455.2). Classification (NCBI taxonomy): domain Eukaryota; kingdom Viridiplantae; phylum Streptophyta; class Pinopsida; order Cupressales; family Cupressaceae; genus Sequoia; species Sequoia sempervirens. The sequence goes on along the minus strand of VDFB02122150.1, from coordinate 3,298 downwards.
CTTTCACTTTAGCAACCATTCCTTTCCAGGTTGATATGGGCTACTTTCCTTCTTTCTCCCTTTCAGTCTGGAAAAATTTCCACCATGTCAAAGATGATCCTCTCAACCTTGATTTTGCAACCTTCACCTTTTGTGCTTCAATGACTCCATTACATTCAAAGTGGTTCTCCATGCCATCTATCCAATCAATGACCAAATCAGGATCCATCTCTTTCCACAGAACAACGGTATTCCCTCAAGTCCTTTTTCACTTAGGGATTTCAATGCCTTCAAGAAAGGCTCCTCCTCCAAAATAAGGTCAGGTTCAGGGACCTTGTCCTCCTCTACAACCTCTTCTTCCTTTGGCACCATTCCTTCCAGTCTTGCATTGTTTAATGCCTTCTCCAATTGATCTATTCTTTCTTTTAAGGACTTGTTGTCCTCTCTTCCATTCTTCAACCTGGTGTATGATATGACCAAAGGTTGCTTGCACAGTCTAATAGAGACCTTTTCACTATCTCCTTCCTTGAACCTGCTATCACTGGTTCTTGTTGAACTTGGATGACCAACCAAGCCCTGCCCAAACTCTTCTCAAAGAGTTTCCTCTTGTGCTTTACCCTTGGTGGATCAACACCTTCTTGTAACTAATTGCTCTTCCTTGGACTTAGAAGGATCTAAGTGCCAACTTCTCCATCTGACTTGAACTCTTTGTAGGGGAGTTAGAAACACTGTCTCCTTGCATTTCAACTTCATTTGAATTCATCTTGGAGGTTCCACTGTCTTCACTCCTACCGATCTCAAGCTTTTTCCTTGAAGTGGCCTAGTTTCTACTAGCCCTTACCAGTCACTCTTTGGCTTTTTCTGCCCAAATTCTCCACACAACCTAGCAAAAAAAACACATTTCCTGACACCCTTTTCAGGCTTTTAAATCTTGCATAGGTTGTCAAGTCTCTGTCAGTACCGTACAGGTAATTCCTATAATCTTGGATAGGAGGGCTAATTGACCTAATATCTAGGGTTTCCCTGTTCTTTGATGCAAATCTCCTTCCAAAGGATTGATTGAAGCCTCAACCCTTTCAATCTGTTAAAATGTGAGTAAATCCTCTCTGAGACCGTACGGATTCCGTACAAAAGTCTATTCCCCTACCTAAGTTCTTAGCTTTTACTCTCTCAAACCTCTAACCGGGCAGACACAGCTCGCCTAGGGTTTGAAATTAAAAATCATTGCTTGGCTCTTTTGATTTCCTATTATTAAATATGTACAATGGTCTGGCTCCCACTCCATATTCCACCAATTTCAGGGAAAACATGTGGTCAGTGTTTATGGGGGAGCCATGAAAAGATTCACTGCTCAAAAAACAACAACTATAACTCTCTACACTCTAATCTATGCACTCAAAAAAACAACTCTGCTCTAAGCTACCTAATTACCAAATGAAATATGCTCTAACCTATGCTAAGAACACAAATACAATGATACCATAGTATACACAAAGTCTTTGATATCACTGTCTCAAAAACACATGATTTTCAAGCAAAACACAGAAAATACAAAAATCTGCTAACTGTCTTGTATTCCACACACCAAAATTCGATTACCATCCTCCCTAACTACTCTCAACGAGCCATACATCTACTTGGATTCCTTCTCCACATTCAAAGGCAGTTGATCGAGCCTTTACCCTGATTTCAAGGGATTCCCAATGCCAAGTTGCATGCAACTCCACAACTGCGGTCATGCAACTTTTACCAACATTTTGTAACTGATCAATATGTTATGATCCTAAAGTTTAGGACCTCAATCTCCTTAATCCGAACCATCAACTACTTAATTGTCACAAGGCATCTTCAAACCACAAGAATGTGATAAAAACACATTTAAAGCTCATCCCTCTCACTTAAGTTGTCCTAAGCTAAAATAAACATCATTAACAACTTTGATTAACTAAGATGGTTTAGTTCTAATGACTAACTCATCCACACCAACAAGACCTTCTAAGGTCCAATTCAAACAACTAAGATCCTGACTTGGCTAAGGTCAGTACAAGCCAAAATTGAAGACAAACAAGGTGGAGGTCAGCCTAGGTGCTCCTGCACCATCCTCCCCAAAATAGAAAACTTCAATCCACCCTTGGATTGAGCAAGTTAGGATCAATGCCCAACTTCTTAAACTCTGCCTCCTTGATCCATATTGCATCAACTTCAGGTTGTCCTTGTCTTTGGATCATATGTTCCTTATACTCTTTGGTCCTGGTTCTCTTGTAAACTCTAGTGTCCAATACCTTGTCAGCTTGCTTGACTGTAGTGGAGGGCAGTTTGAGTTCTTCTACATCTTGATTGACTTCATGGAAGGTCTGATCCATGTTTATTGGTGGTCCTTTGTAGTGCACAAGATCTGCAACATTAAAAATAGGGGACAGTCCACTATCATCTGGCAATTGCACCTTGAAAGCATTGCTTCCATACTTCTCCAAGATAGGACAGGGACCTATCCTCTTCATTTGCAGCTTGTGAGGAACTCCTTTCTGTAGTCTAGATTTGTTCAAATGCACCATTACTAAGTCACCAACATTAAAGTGAACTTCCTTCCTATGCTCATCCACCTTAGTTTTATGTTTCATAGTATTTTCTGCCAAGGTTCTTATGACTGTCTCATGAATTTCCTGCATTGCATAGGCAAAGTCATCAGCATATCCACTTCCCTTGACTCCATCCTTCAATTCTCTCAGTTCATAAACACCTCTAGGGTGCAGTCCATAGACAATTTCAAAGGGACTCTTCCCTGTGGATCTATTCACTGTATCATTATAGGCATATTCAGCTTGCCCAATAATCTGATCCCATTGTTGACCATACTCCTTGGTCAAGCATCTCAAGAGATTTCCAAGTGTCCTATTCACAACTTCGGTCTGACCATCAGTTTGGGGATGGTATGCAGATCCAAAGGACAAATTGGTGCCCATTCTTTGCCAAAGAGTCTTCCAAAAATGACTCATAAACTTAGCATCTCTGTCTGATACAATGCTGATTGGTAAGCCATGAATTCTTACTATCTCCTTAAAGAAAAGAGAGGCTATTTGACTGGCATCATTGGTTGTTTTGCAGGGCACAAAGTGAGCCATTTTGTTGAATCTGTCTACAACAACATAAACACTGTCCATACCTTGCTTTGTCTTGGGTAACCCAACTACAAAGTCCATGCTCAAGCATTCCCATGGCCTAGAAGGGATAGGCAGTGGCTGGTATAGGCCTACATTTGAAGAAGTGCCTTTGGCCTTTTGACACACTACACAACTTTCCACATACTTCCTGACATCTA
>VDFB02122149.1:0-11028 GCA_007258455.2 Sequoia sempervirens | reverse complement strand
ATTTACTAGCTTGGATGACTCTCCTTCCTCAAATTATCCTTTGGGCTTTGAATTCATAATTTTTTTGTAGAAATTTCTCCCATTTCCTTTATGGTTTCTTTCGAAAATGATATTTTCACATCAATTGAATAAGGCCATGGTGTTTGAGTGGCCCTATTCCAATTTTATATTTTTCTATCATGCTAGTGATAGAATCACAGAGGAATGTTGGAAAATTAATCCTAAGAGAAGGGTCTTCGAAGCCATGGTGCAAATGGGTAAGCAGCCAAAAAGGGGGACCTACTACCGTTGCCACTTGTCCTTCACAGGTGAAATACTTAATTATCCAGGCTATGACAGTTCTCCAAGGTTCCAAGATAGACATTCTTTGGAAACCTTATTTTGTCCTCTATTACTCATAGTTATCAAAGGTTGAGGCTCTCCTTCCCTATGAAATAGTTCTACCATTCTCTGATAAGTGATATTGGTAGTTTATGTTAAATTTATGCCTCTATTCTCAAGACCAGAAAGATAAAATGATTTAAGGACTTACCCAGAACACTTGCCATGTACCATAGTTTGTCCCTCTGCAAAATTTTCTGCAAATTACTTTACTAACTGCTCAGTATGCCTCTCAAACTTCTTCATAAATTCTAACCACCCAAATTTTTGAAACAAGTCTACAATGTTGCTCAATGCTAACAATTTATCTATCGAAGCTGGTTCAAACTTCTTTTTAGCTCCTCCCATTCTATACTTCCCTTATTACTCTGCTCAATTCTACGGAAATGTTGTGATACTCAACTTGCTTAAACAACTAAATTGCAGATGGAAGGAAATATAATTTTGATATAACCGATGGAAGAGGAATTAATTGTCTTACTTAAGCTTTATTGTATAATCATGATGATTTTGCATGAGAAAATGTGCAAATATTGTCATAGTTCAAGCAATCATGTGATGGCATGATTTACTAAATTGGGAGAGTGAATGACTCATGCCAATTAATTATTCTTTATTCAAAATAACTACCTACTTAAAGCAAAAACTATACGTACCTTACATCCTGTCATTACTTGAACATCACTTATCTTTGCTGACGTAACGGTATGAGTACATGATTTGGTGAGGGTGGCAGTGAATTTATTATGACGTGGATGGGACAGCTAGTAAATGGCAGAATTATTATGACATAAAAGTTGTCATAATAATTTTAATTATTATGAAGGATATGGTAATGTAGGAGAAAGGGAGAAATGACAATATAGGGCGTGGATTCCAAGGTGATGAAAAATTTTGAGTAAGGGGCATGTGTAGAACTTTAGAAAAATCAAAGCATTGAAAAAGGAAAGAATTTACAAAAATTTGGAGCATCGCTGAAAGATGTGACCAGGATGAAGGATGAAAATTTTTGTAGCATCACTGCGAGATGCACCCGGAATGGAAGAAGTGAAGTGGCAAAGTTCTGGAGCATCGTTGAGAGATGTCATCGGAACACAACAACAAATTTTTTGAAGCATTGTCAAAAGATGTAGCCAGAGCAGCAACCAAAAAAAAAATTCAGAGCATCGTTGAAAGATGTAGTCGAAGCAGCAACAAAATAAGTTTTGGAGCATTGCAGAAAGATGTCGCCGAACGGAAGAAACAACAAAATTTTGGAGCATTGTTGAAAGATGCCGCCAAACAAAAGAAACAACAAAATTCCAGAGCATCATTGAAAGATGCAACCAAAATGCAGCAAGAAAATTTTTAGAGCATCGTTGGAAGTTGCAGCCAGAAGAAGGAAGAAAAATATAGGACTTTGGTCTTTGAATTTCTGAAGCATCGTCGAGAGATGCATCAAAATGCAAGAAAAAAACAAGGAATGCACAAGTCATTCGTGCAAGTTCTGGAGCATAGCGGTAACTGAGCCAACAAGTTCCGGAGCACCGCAGCGAAATGTGCCAAAATTTGTGTTTGATGAAAAATGAAGTCCTACAAAATGGAAACGAATTTTAGTCAAGCCTAAAAGATGAAAAATTAAAAAGAAATGTTTTGAAGAAAAATAAATTCATACACTTTTTTTTTAATTTTTATTTAGATGGGCATAGCAAAAGTAAAAACTATATTGCCTAAGTCGTAGCAGAGTCAATGCATAGGATTTCCCCCTGCATTTCTAACATTTTTGTAAATTCTTCTTTATTTAGAGGTTTATAGTAGATGTGTAATTGATGTCCATTAACTAGGAGAGTTCAGGTGTGGGCTTCAGCTGTACTGCACCATTTGCAAATACCTCAGAAATTTCATATGGACTGAGCTAATGAGTTTTGAGTTTTCCTTGGTGATCCGTGTATCTGGAATCAAACAACAGTGCTTAATCTCCATTATGGAATTCTCTCTCCTTGATATGATTTTCATGCCAGACTTTGCGTTGTTGTTGTACCAACTCAATTTGGTGGACGACATCAAAATGGAGTTCATCCAACTCACTAAGTTGTAAGATCCTCTCTACCTGGGCTCATTTAAGATCTATACCTAACTCCATGGTTGTTGTTAGAGTTTAGAGTTCAAACTCAATGGGTAAGAGAGGTTTCTTCCCAAAAACTAATTCGTATGGACTAAAACTGATGGTTGATTTCCATGTTGTGTTATAAGCACAGATGGCTTCAAGTAATTTCCTAGCCTAGTCCTTCCTTCCTGATGAAACTATTTTTGTTAAAATATTTTCTACCTCCTTATTAGTGGCTTCCACCTGACCGTTTGCTTGAGGATGATAGGGTGATGACTTCTTATGGCTTACCTAGAAATGATTGGTGAAAGCTAACAGAACCTTAGACATAAACTGGGGATCCTAATCTGTGACAATTGTCCTAGGAGCTCCAAATTTGAAAAAAAAATTATTGTACAAGAAATCAGCTACTTGTTCCTTCCTAGCAACTCGTAGAGCTTGAACTTTTGCCCACTTAGTTAGATAGTTGGTACAAACCAGAATGTACTCTTTTCCTTGTGAAGTAGGGTCTATAGGATCAATAAAATCTAATTCCCATTTCTCAAATGGTTCAAGGACTACCTGAGGTTGCAAGGGAATTTCATTAGATGCAGTTGATCTCCCTACCCTTTGACATTCATCATAATGGTGAACATATTTCTTGACATCCCTATGCATAGAGGGCTAGTAATACCCTGCACCTAAAATCTTATGGGATGTCCTCTTAGCAGAATAGTGCCCTCCTGAAGGATCATCATGGCAAACTCTAAGGATACTATAGGTCTCATATGCTCTAACACAACGTCGTAGAACCATATCAGGTCCACATCAAAATAGAATCCCATTGATCCATTTAAAAGGGGTGCTTTCTCTAATAAGGTGTTTCTTATGTTTTGATGTAAAATCAGGTGGTACTTCTGAAGTGGCCAAGTAGTTGGAAATATCAGCAAACCAAGGAGTTTTAGTGGGGATGGAAAACATATTTTCATCTGGGTACTCATCCTGCACCAGAGCACAATCACCATCATCTTGTTTAATTCGGGATAAGAAATCTGCAACTACATTGAATTTTCTTGGTTTGTCAATAATTTTTATGTTGAATTCCTAGAGCAACAACAACCACCTAATTATCGTCCCATTCACTATAGGTTTGTTCATGAGATATTTGATGGCCGATTGATATGTATACACCATTACTTTGCATCATGTGATGTAGTGTTATAATTTCTTAAGTGCATTTACGACAGCTATAATTTCCTTCTCTATGGTAGTGTAATTCTATTCAATGGAAGTAAAGTTTTTGCTTATGAAATAGATGGCATATTTACCCCCATTCTCATCCTCTTGTCCTAATACCACTCCAATAGCGTCATCAGATGCATCAACATAAATATGGAATAGAAGGTTCCAATAAGGTCCAATGAAGGACAGGAGCAGAGATGAGTTTCTCCTTGATGATTTCAAATGATGATTGGCACTCAGGTGTCCAGATAAACTCGACATTCTTTTGGAGAAGGGAAAACATAGGGGCTACAATTTTGTTGAAGTTTTCTATAAATCTTCGATAGTATCCAGCATTCCCTAAGAAACTTCTAACATCAGTCTGGGTTTTTGGGGTCACAAGTTGTTGTATCACTTCAATTTTCTTAGGATCGACTTTTATTCCTTCATCTGAGATGTGATGTCCCAACACTATTCCTTGTTCTACCATTATCAGACATTTTTCGTGGCTTAGGGACAAACGATGATCCTCACATCGCTTCAACACTTTGTCTAGATTTTGGAGGCTGAACATCAAAAGTGGACCCATACACAGTGAATTTGTCCATATAAACTTCCACACACTCATTCACCAACTCAGCAAAAATTGGCCAGGATAGCTCTTTGAAATGTTGAAGGGGCATTGCATAGCCCAAAAGGAAGAACTCAATATGCAAATGTTCCCTAGGGGTAAGTAAAATTTGTTTTATCCTGGTCTTCTGTTGCTACCTATATTTGGTTGTATCCAATAAATTTGTCCAGAAATGAGAAATATTTGTTCCCAACCAAGTTATCCAAAACCTGGTCTGCAAATAGTAGGGGAAAATAATCTATGTGGGTTGCTTTGTTAAGTTTCGTATAGTCTACGCACACTCTCCACTTCCCATTCTTCTTTGGAACCACAACCAATGGTGAAACCCATTTACTGTTAGAAATGGGATAAATAAATCCCACTTGTAGGAGTTTCTTAGTTTCAGTTTTAACGATATCTTTCAAGGCAAGATTGAGTCTCTGTTGTGGTTGGAGAACAGGTCAAACATCCTTGATGTAGATATGATGAGTACACACACTTGGGTGTATTCCTCTCATATATGTGTAGTCCCAAGCAAAAGCTTTAGATCTATTCACCAGGATATCAAACAATTTGTGTTCTTCCAGCTCGGTCAACCAGTTGTTAATGTTCAAAGTTTTTCCCGGCAACAGCATAATGGCTTTAATGCCCCAATGGTTGGATGTGACAGTGTACATTGGTCTTGTCAAAGTGTTAAGGGGAAAATTATGAGGTATGGTTCTATGAAGTCTGCAATGTCTTCAAAGAAATGGTCTGTTTATGGAATGGTATTTTCCAGAGGACAAGGCAATCCCATGAAACTGATGTTATCAAATTTAATGTGGTCTATGTTGATGGTTTGTCCTAGGATCTCTTCTATGTCCAACATCTCCTCATCGCTTGAATCCATGGTAATATTTTCCATGTTGTTTTCCAATTCATCCTCCAATTCTTCACCATGTTGTTTGATAACTACCATGGCCAATGAAGCTAAATTTTCTTGTCTGTTGGGACCTTCTAGTTCATCCAACCATACTTTATTATATTCAGTAGGCTTGGAAGGAGGATACAAGAATAAGTGGTTACTATCAGGACCATGTGAAATGGTCATTCCTCCCTCTTTGCAATCAATTTTGGCTACAACAGTAGCCAGCCATGGTCTTCCTAGAATTATTGGATAACTGTCTTTGGGTGTAAGGGACTGAATTATTTGAAATTCCACTGGATATTCCCATCCATCAACCTTAACAAGAACATTCCTGATGACGCCCTTGGGAATGGCTATGGATTGGTTTTCCATTTGCATGATTGTAGTTGTGGGGCGTAAATTAGTGAGCCCCAACTTTTCCATTACATCAACAGTCATTACATTAATGGTTGCTCCCAAGTCCACTAGTGTATTAGGTATTGCTACCTCATTAATTGTTACTGTTATAAGTGGACTACCTGGGTCATCATATTTCGAAGCAATAGTCTTTCCAACCAAAAAGTCAGCTAGATAACCATTTATGTGAATGGTATTTATCCATTTTGGTTTCCTCCCTAGAGTTTTGATACACAATTGTTTGATTAGTTGATTTAATTCATGGATCTCCTTAATTGCTTGCAGCAAAGGAACCTTAATCTGTAGTTGTTTGATTTCTTGTATCAATGCAGTTCGGGTAGGCGTGGACATTTTTGGAGTATCTTTCACAATGGTTGGCTTCAAACACTCCAAAAAAAGGCACTTGAGTTTTGTCTTTAGGAGAGGAATCCTTTAGAGAATCAATTGGAGATTGACCCCCCTCCTCCTGAGGTAGGTTGGAAGCTCCAACTGGAGATGGCGCAAAAGTCTTAGCTTGGGTGCTAAGTAGGTTTTGTTGTAAAGATGTGGAAGATGTTTTAGCTATCTCAATAGAATCTTTAATAGGCTCATCTAGGATTTCAACTATGGTCGGTTGCGGAACTGTTTTTCCCGACCTTAACTATAGGTTTCCAAAATGAATAGCATTCAAATCAGTCACATTCTCCTGTTCCGTAGAATACACCGGAGTATTTTGATGGTTGTTCTTTGGATTAGGACTAGGTTGTGCTGAAATTTGTGGCTAATTAACTTGCTCAATTTTTTTAGTGTTCTAGGAAGCTAGTAAAATATTTTGTTGTTGATTAGGCATCCTTCTAGGACCAGTATAAAACTGATTCTAAGGTTGATTTCATTGAGGAGTAGGATTATGAGGATACCATTGTTGTTGAGTCTAATTGGGCCATTGAGGGTTTCCCCAAGACTGATTCACCCATTCAGGTGGTCCCCAAGGGTAAGTTCCCCAATTAGGTAGTGCTTGAGGTGATGCTTGAGGCTAAGGTGTTTCCCATTGATTATTATTCCAATTAGGTTGAGGTCTCCAAGCAGGGTTTGAATTTTGGCCATAGAAAAAATTTCCTCCAATTCCTTGATTCACCAAGTTGATCTCTTCCTCAACTAGAGATCTTATTTTCTTAGAATTCTTGATGGCATTCAAAATCCCACACTGGTCAGTGGGATGGCTCTTCTCACAAACTTGACAAACATCAATTTTGTCAATTTTGTCCAAAGGGAATTCCCTTAACAAATGTTTGTTTTGACACCTAGGATAGTAAATGGATAAGGTCTCAGGACTTCGTGTATTCGCCTATATTCCATCTAATGTTGTATTTAACTGAACAAGAATGTCAGTTTTAAGATTGGCTAGCTCCTCACACAGTTTTCCTATCTCATTGGAACCTTTAAAAAGAGTAGACTTTCAGATACCTCCTCGAGTACAAGAGAAATTCGACATAATTCAGTGATATCATTGAGTCTCAGTTGGGACACATCTCCTTTTCCCATCAAATCCAAGCTCCTTCAAGCATATTCGTCAAGACCTTTGAGAAATATGGTCTTCAGAATCTCCAGACTTATGGCTTCTCCACCACATCATTTAGATAAGAAGATAAACCTATCTAGGTAATCTTTTATGCTTTCATCTTCATTTTTCCTTATATTGAATAGCTCTTCTTTCCTATCATTGAATCTACAATAACTCTGGTATTTATCCAGGAAGGAAAACTCTGTGTCATCCTAGGAGGTTATCAACCCTGAAGCTAATCCCATGAACAAGCGCATTGTTGAGTCTTTCAAAGTAGAGAGAAAAATCTTTAGTTTCTGCTTATCAGTCTTGTAGTCATATGTCTAACATAGGACTTTAAACTCAAATAGAAATTGGTCAGGGTCTTCAAAAGACAAACCTTGAAAGGTTGGAAAAAAGGTTGGCGAAATATTTTTCATAGTCGTCTCACCATCTACATCGATAGCAATAGGATAAGTCAATGTGCACGGTGGTGGAGGGTTAGCGGCATTTCTATGGTCACCCATGATGTTGAAGGGGATTCGTTCCTCTTCAAAAGCTCACTCAAATGGGTGAGGCTTTGGGGTTTGCAAAGGAATACACTTCTCTACAACTATGGGTTCTCTTTCTGGGGTATGCGGGAAGGTCTCAAGTTGATCCTGCTCGATCAATTCTTCAGTAAGTTCTTGATCTCAGACTCCTTCCTCCCTACTTGTGGTTGGTGCGTCATTTGGGGGAGTTTTTGGTATGAATCTTCTATGGGGGCCTTGTTTCCTAACCATGCAGAAAAGGAAGCCTAAGGACTATTTTGGTTCCCAAAAGAGGTATTCAAGGTATCTCCTACTAACAATAGAAAAGGAAAGGTCCCCGACAACGGTGCCAAAAAGTGACAGGTTGTCGTTAGGTCTTGTCTCTTTAGTTGAAAATGCATCAATTGTATTGACTGGGTAGTGTTCAAAGTCTATATGCAATAGAAAACATCTTGACTATCTCTCTCAAATTTTCTAAATGTTTTGAAACAACTGTAAAAGAAACTTAAACTAAGAGGCCACTAAACTAGAAAGCAAGAAATTATTAATCAAGAAAGCATAACAATTAAACTAGAAAGCATGGAGATAATTAAACTAGGAAGCATGTAAATTGTTGAAAAGGAGATGCTTATAAAGAAACTATGAAACATCTAACTAACTGTAGAGAAGGGGGATTCGCTACTCACAAGTTCTCTTCATTCAAAGAGCCTCACGGGGTGAACTACCCTAAACTACCTCAAGGAACAACATGAGAGTTCTAGAATCAAAAAGAGCAAGTCACGAAGATTTTCTAGACAAACCAACAAGTTCTCAGCCAAAGGACATCAGCGCAGGATACAGACGACAGTGTGGCGTACTAGCGTCTCATACAGACCAAAAAGAGAGAATATCACAGAAAATGGTGTAATGACTACTAGAAAGATGATTTCTAAGAACTTACAGAATGTAATGGAAATGAAACGAAGCAGAATATAAATGATAAAGATAAAGGGAAGAAAGAAAATGCTTACAACAATGCAAGTGAATGTCTTCAATACCTGCATGCATAATATTTGGAGAAAGTGTTGGGGCTGTATAGGGTTTGCCTCAGTCAAACCCTTGTTTTGGTGTTCCCACCTCCATGGATAGCCAGATAGATAGAGAGAAATGAATCGAAATGGACAAAGCACAGTGAAAGCAAAACCCACTCTAGGAGTAGAACCCGCACCACCAAGTATGAGTGATAAAAGAAATCCCCACTCGAGAAGGAGAACCTGTATCACAAAATGTAGGTGAAAGCAAAACCCACTCTAGGAGTAGAACCCGCACCACCAAATATGAGTGATAAAAGCAATCCTCGCTCGAGGAGGAGAACATGTATCACAAAATGTGGGTGATAAAAGAAATCCCTACTCGAGGAGAACCCATATCACAAAGTAGAGATGCAATAGATCAGGGATATGGAATTCAGGATGCTCAAAAGCATAAAGTGAGGGAGATAGAGTTGCAAGGCTTAAGGAAACCAAATGGAGAGAGTGATAGAGCTGCAAGAGCCAAGAGTGTTGCAAATGGTTTTGTGAGAGCTTTAGAGAATGTTGTTGTAGCAAGTTGTATGAAGTTGTGCAAGCAAGATAACAAGAGAGAAATGCTAGAGCCAAGGATAGAAAGAAGCTAGAGGGAAGCTAGAGGCCAAAATGAATTGAAGAGATAGCATTTAAGGAGGAAAGAAGCTTCTTGAGCGGTTACAAGGCATCCCGAGTCGTTACCACCAACAAAAGTAGATGACAAGTGGCAAACATGCTCAGAAACAGTCATTTGAACTTTGAAACATCACAAGACACTAGTGCAGCATGTAGACATCCGTGCAGCACACTAATGTCTAGACACATCACGCTATAAAACAACACAAATGGTAAAAGCGCAAGGTTTAACTCACAACTGGCGCATGAAGGGTAGCTATTGGAAAGGGGTGTTGAGCATCCTAAAAAGGGAAAAAGGTTGATGTAAGGGCTAAAATGAGCCTACACAAGATGCTAAGGAGTGGTCACTAAAGCAAATACAAAATGCATGTGAAGGTGGCAGTAATTTTATGACATTGTTATCTTATTCTCAATTTTAGCTTGCGGCTAAATCACTAATATGCACGCTAAAGGAAATCTACTAAACATAAATAACATCATTATGCAAAAGGATACTGTAGAGGAAGCAAATAACTCTTTGAACCAAGGAAGCATGCCCCCAGGCTAAAGACTTCCAAAACAAGTGCATTAGACAAGAAAAACCTACACCAAACAACAATGTTAGCGCACAAAAACTAAAGGATTTGGGTCAGCAAAGTGAAAGAGACCTAACGTAAAAGGTTGTCTCAGTACTATGCGTCATCCCCAAATTAAAAATAATAACACATAGAAGAATTATAAAATGGATAGAAAAATGTAAGGATTGATTGCTTCAAGAGAAGAATACATACAAAAGACAGGGAATCAATCAATGTCGAAGAAAGAAAGAGCGTATACTCAGGATGAAGAAGATGTAAATATTCAATTCGATATATACAATTGGGAAGAGAAGAGAGAAGAGAAAGGCTCAACAAAGAGCAAGAAGGAGGGATGAAAATTCCAAGAGAGATGGCTCCATAGGTATTCTCTCCTAAGGAGGTTCGAACAAAAGGACTTAGTAGCCCGCAAAACCAATGGTTGCAAAAGGCCACTAAAGGCCTCCTCAAGCAGACTAACGATGACAAACCCTGAGATTGAAAGCATCTCAGGTCTGGCAGACTTCGCAAGGAGGCAACCCTTAAGATCTCTCACATGAAGGAAGTCCCATGAATTATGCGCCTTACAGGGCCACAGACCTGCAAGAAGGTATCCCCAAAGATCTCTCACATGAAGGAACCCCAGATGAAAGCACCTTATAGGCCCGCAGACCTGTAAGGAGGCATCCCCCAAGATCTCTTTTCTGGCGGAGGAAACCCAAAGGAGACTCCAAAAATTGAAATTGGAAAGCAAATTTCAAGTGCACTTGCAAAGTGGCATGTTTACCCACAAATAAAGCATGTCTGAAAACAAAGCAGCCACACAGATAATCAAGCTGACAGTCACACAGATTGTCGACAAGTTGGAAGGCTTTCGGGTCCTCGAGAACCCTCCAAAAGAAGAGGGGTCCACTCAAGGGACGCTCTAGTTTGAAATACATAGAGAAGAGAGGGGGTCCTTAGAAGGATGCACATTTCCAAAACAAGTTATCAATGCCCCCAACATACAGGGGAGGAGAACCATGCAGGATACTTAGAAAATACAAGATAGATGTAAGCCTCGATATCACTTGTCATGTGAAGAAAAGGTGGGTGTATCAATCAAACGAGAGTTTGATGACACTAGAATCACAAAGTTGTTGTATTTTATCCTTCAAGGCCTTACA
>VDFB02122148.1:0-19703 GCA_007258455.2 Sequoia sempervirens | reverse complement strand
GAAGAATTGGAAAACCTTGATCAAGAAAATACATGTGATAACGAGGTATCAGGTCAAGAAACAACAACTATAGGGAAGGAAACTGGAAGCGAGGATGTATTTAGAGATGAAACCCTCCTAAACAATGTGGGGAAAGCATATGAGGAGCCTTTTCTTGAACATGAAGATAAGGTGAGTTATGTAGAGCATATTGTAGGGGAGTAATATAATGAAAAGGGTAAGGACCCTTGTAAGCAAGAGCATATCCCTAAAGATATCCACACCGAAGAATGTCCTCCTCCACGACAGTAAGAAAAGGAGACTACTAGTTTTGAGGAAGCTTTGAAGGCTCTTGTTTTTTTTACTACTGAAAACCCAAAAGAGGTATGTGAAGAGACACATATTCCCTTTGGGAAATTATGCCAAATGATTACATAGCTTCAAATGGAGAGCCAACAATTGAAGACACAGCTATAGGAGCTTGCTACATTGAACAAGCAACAAAAGGAAGAAATTGATAGAGTAAAATCAAGGTTGTGTTAGGCAATGGGGTCTCCTCAGGAACCAAGGGTCAGCATGATGGAAGCAACCACTAGCACAACTCATTCACTTTCTACAAAAAAATCTTGGTTTGTACTAAATTTTTTGCATGAGGACATGCAAATTCCTTAAGCAGAGGGGAAAATGATGAATGCAAAAAATGTCTAATTCCTATGCCCTTTGTGTTTCATTCCATTACCTTTTTGCTCTTTCCTAAGTCCTTTTTCCATTAATTATTATTAAAATAAAGAATATTTAATACATATTTAAAGAATGAAGGAATTCTTCCAAAATTCCAAATCATTGAGATAATGACATAATTTAATTGATTTTCTACAGGAAATAATTATGTTAAAGGAACCGGCCATGTGGAAGACAACCCTTGAAGGTCATGGAACATGATAAATGACAAAGGATGGGCCAAATGTGTTGTGAAACTACTTGCTTCCATTTTTGCATTATATTTCAAAATTGTTTTTAATGTTGTTTTGGGTTTATGGTCTGCAACCAAACCAAAGACTATTGATATCCAATTTGTTGGCCATTGGCCATAACAAGCCATAACTTATTTTAATCATAGTTTATTCTATTTGATGTGTTGATCACATCTATATATATGGTATGATTTAGACTATAGAAGATAGAGATAAAATAGAGAACAAAAACACATTTTGTTTTTTTCTACAAATTGGATAAATAAGAGTTGGATGTTAGTGGTATTGAGTTAGTGTAATCAGCTTCTTTCCACTTGCCTAGTGAACCGGAGGAAGGGCCCCCTCTCCAAATACTTGGTGAGGTTGTTTTGTGTTTTGATTAGTTATAATTTACATTTAGTGCAATTTTATTTATGTTGAATGCATTTTACAGTGTGAAGTATTTGTGATTTGATTTCCTTTTAAATTTGGGAAGTTCTAATATTCGGCTTATGTAATTGGTTCAATATTACACAAAGAATTGCAATTAGTGTGATCAATTTTCTATTGGATGCAATCATTATCTTAAGTGCAATAAGTTCACTTGCTTTAGTAGTTTACTTGATGAAAGACTACTTTGTATTCTATCTTGTGAACTTCTTGTTGTACTGCAACTTCCTAACACCAAAAGTTTATCAATCGAAGCTATTGCAATTTTGAAAATTATTTTATGTATAACTGAGACTAAGAGTATTTGGTTAGTGTTCTAAGTTTTCAAGTGTGATTATGTTATCTGATTTAAGGAGTATTCTTATTAGGTCATGAGTTGTTTAAAGAATGAAAGTTAGAACAATTTCTAGTAAATGTGAAAGTTGAATACTTGTTTTTCATAGAGTGCATCTCATATTTTCTCAACTTATTGTCTTCAAACCTTAGGTAAACAACACCAATAACTTTTTTCAGTTTAAGTTCCTCGAATTGACATACAGGAATAAACTGAGGAGAAGTCATGCCAATTGGATTCATAGAACCATTTAATAAGATTATAAAGATAAGTTTATTTGTAATCCATAGTTTTTCCCTACACACATGTGCAAGAAAATAGTAAAGGATGGAAAAGGAAATTAAAGTGTAAACTACAAAACATGGGAAATAACTTAATATACTATTGATGATGCAGGTACCTTTAGCTTAACACTGTAACTATTAACTGCTAAATCTGAACTCTACAATTTCACTAGCACTTATGGTTCTTACTTCTTACTCCTTGACTTACTACAGAGGACGACTCAATGATGCATTACAGAACTTAAATCATGATACTAAATATCATTCATGTGCATGTAATGAAAAATCTATTGAAATGAATGCAATAATGTAAACATCTAATTTAACAGCAAAAATTAAGGTGGGTGAACAGTACCTTGAGTGGTCCTTGCTCAAGTTGTTGTACCCAAAGGAGAAGGAAAATATGTGATACTTGATTCAACTAGCCATAATAATAAACTAGAACATATTTATTGCATATAATTGAACTCTACAATTTGACAAGAATCTTCACATATTTTCTCATTCATGAATGCATAACAAAAAACTAACAAAGATATTGTTTGTGTAACAAAACTATAACTATCCAAACATATCACTTTCTAACTAGATCTTCTCCTCAACCACTGATCCAACTATATAGGTTTAGGAGAAGATTTATTTGCATAAGGACTAAAAATAAAAATTAAATGAAAAATGTCCACTCTCCTTCAAAATAGAGAGAGACAAAGTATTTGTAACTTAAACTATAACTAAAAAATATAGAAGACAAATAGGTTTACAACTTTGTTTTAATGGCATGACAAAGATGTGATCTGTGCAAACAGTCACATCAGTTTCCTAATTACTGCAAACTTCTTCTTCCCTCAATCATCTTATTGAATGCTCTAATGACTCACAGTTGACCATTCTAATGATCACTTCCATTATTTCTACAACTTTCATGTTTTCAACATCCTAGGAATCCCCCCTACAATAGGCTTGAAATCCTTTCACTATGGGTTAAGTTCTCCAATTGTTGTTGGTTGCAATACTTCTAGCTAGAAGGAGTCAATTTCATCTAAAGCATACATACAATTAATGATCATGAATTAAACACATATTCATACTAAAATCCATACGCATTCACACATTCATCCATGCAAACATCATCATATCATAATCATATTTCCACTCATCAAAGTCTAGTTTGGATTACATAAGTGATATAAAAGGTATGTAAGTTCAGGAATATATATGAAATAAGAAGCTTAAGGTTTTTAAAAGATATGAACTAAAGAAGAAAAAACTAGCTATTAATTAGGCTCATCATAACTACTTATTATTGTGTTAAATAAATTACAAATAAATCCTTATGATTCAATTTGATATCAAAGAGTGATGTATTTTTCTAAAAAAAATAGCAACAACAATTATATCGAATAAACTTCATGTTAGAAATGATTGTAAACCAAACACACATAGTTGAAATGAATTAGATGGTTGCTCAAGCTATTTTCATTTATAGATTACTCAAAAGATTTAGCATCTAGTTGGGATATATGCTTAAATATAGACTAAATGATGACTAAGTGTTGAAACCAAAAACTAGAACAACCATTGGAAGTTGTATGATGATAATAAATGCTCATAAATTTTCAACTCATAATGTGTACAACATCATAAAGGAAAATTTAACAATATGAAATCAGTAAATATTACATAAAAAAAGATGTTTAAGGTATAACAACCCATAAAACAACCAATGTTAATAAAATATTTTTAACCTAGTTACAACACTTATCAAGTATGAATATCATATATGGCCTATGGTATGCTCACAAGAGGCAATCAATTACAAGAAAGAGATTGTGTTCCTAAACACAAAGAATTCCCCCATATAAGATGTGAATAAATTCCTTGGATGCTATGACATGTTATTGGTGTGTTATGACCCTTCTATAATTGAATAACCTTCATAGAATGAACCAATATGATTTACAAGAAAATAATTATTTGATATTCTCTCAATATAGAATCCACATAAAACTTCAACTCAAATATGAAAAAAAATAAAATTGAAACACACCAAGCCAATAGAATACTTCTACAACTATTGAAAACCTTGATAATCCCTAAATGAATTTATTCATGTGAACATGAAGGTTTTAATCCTCAAATCCATTTTCCAAAAGGGTTTATGTTATTAGGCAAAAAGATAAATATACTTTCGATCTTATGAAATGGGAGTTTGATTTCATAAAATGGCAACCCTCTTCAATGTAATAACCCTACTAAGAAATATAGTTCCAAACATGCAAATTTTCACAGCTTTTTCATATAGGCATTTAAAAAAATAGTTTGCATTCAGCGAATTTGAGTTTGTTCTTCACTCGTTTTGAAATAATTATCAGAGTACTGAAAGCCCAATTCTAAATATTAAAAAATATATCATTTATGCAGAATCATTGCATAATCACCAATTGATAATTTTTATAACTTTTTGTATTGTTGTTATAACAAAAAATACTTAGAAATTACATACAATAGTAGTGTCTTCAATAAATCATCAAATATTCATCAGCCAAAAAGGCTTGCATGGATTGCAGAATAGTCAATAACAAGTCAACAAACTTCTTTACACGCCCTAAGAACTAGTATGCTCCCACAATGATGGTACGTTTGTCTTCAAACTTGGTGTAAGAGAAGGGGGATTTTCTACTCACGAGTCTTTTCATTCTCAAGATACTCTGAGGGAGTGAACTGCCCTTAACTACCTCAAGCTTAACTACATGAATAAATTGCAAAGAAGAACGTACTAAAGATAATATTCAAGAAGACTGGTTCAAAATCTGAGAGAGCAAGGTTTTGAGATCTCCGCTTTAGAAGGAACAAATCTTGATCAAAAGACTATAGCCTAGTATTAGGATGCTAGCGTAACGCACTAGATTCCAAGGAACGCACTGGCATCCAAGGAAAACAAAGAACTAAAACCTTGAATAGAAATGCTTTAACTCTACTAACGTGCTCAAACCTGAGGTTTGTTTAACAAAACAAATAAACAAAAAGAGAGAAATTCTAGAGAATACAAGGGAGAGCCAAGGATAGACTTATAAACAATTGCACGCTTGAAACCTTTCCCCAAGCTTCACTTCGGCAACCTGCACACAAGGCGAACGAGGAAAAATGTTGGGACTATTTCGGGGCTTGCTGCAGCCAAACCCCTGCTTTGGTGTTCCCACCTCTACAGACAACCAAATAGATAGGAAAAGTAGACAAAGTGAACAAATAAAGCATGGTAAAAGAAATCCCCGCTCAAGGAGGAGAACCCATACCACAAAATAGAAAACTGAACAAAGTAATCTATTCACAAATAGATAAGAATAAGAGAGTGTTACCAACAATCCTCGACCCCCTCTTTAACACACGGATGCACCATTGAATGCTTGCAAAAGAGATTTGGTTGTTGGAGGGACCTTAGTCTAGCAAATATTTGTTGTAGAAGCAAGATTGAAGAAACAAGAGCTAGAGAATGGATCCAAATTGAAAAGATTTAGGTCTTAGAATGAGAAGGAACCCCCAAAATGAGAGAACAGGAAGAGTTTTGTTGCTGCAAGAGGTGGGAGGAGCCATTAAACTCAAAGTTCTAACTACAGGGACACGTGTCACAAGTTAGGATTCCAATATTCCACATTTCAAACTCGAAAAACTACATAGATGCTAACACGTCGTCTGGATATCCGCGCGCCATGCAGGCGACCAACACATCAATTTTTAGGAAATGAGGTGGCAGATTGTTGTCTCTTCATCATTGGCTCTCGTGGAGTTGGAATCACAAAATTTTGACCCATGAGGTTCTTATCATAAATGTGTTTAGGAATAATAAGTGCAAGGCAAAATGCATAAATGTGAAATTTCCCCTAGGGTGAAATTTTACGATATTACATTTTGCCCCCACTTTAGTGGGCTCGATTTTGGGAAAAATCAGCCACACTAAAGTAGAAAAGAAAGAAAACACAAAAACTTAAAATTTGTATAGATTTGTGTGCCAAAAGGATATTGTAGAGGAGGAAAAGGTCGAGCAGGAAGGTACTGAAGATGCCCCCAATAGTCAAAGTCGGTGAACATACAATATTTCTTATGAAAGCATGCACAAAATTTGATTATGCAAAACTGAAATTTTAAGTTAAGTCCAAAAAAATCGGAGGAAGCTACCAAGGCGAGAAGAATGATCAAGAAAAAATTTGATGGTTCGAAAGAAAAATATGGTAAAGAGGTGACTATATGCCCCCTCTCGAGTTTTCCCCCAACTAGGTGGGGAAAAATTAGGAAAAATGGAGGGACCATGGCGTCCGAGAAAAATGGACCCCAAGGGGCCTATATATACCCTGGTGGGCCCCTAGAAGGGTCATTTTCACTATTCATCACGTGAGTTTTGTTGAATTTTGTGAGAGAAAAGTCAAAAAAATTCCATACAGATGAGATTACACGGAGCCCAGACTAGACCAGCTACAATAGGATTTCACCGAGGGTCTCGAGGTGGACTAGGTGAGTCTTCAAACCTTGTTTTTTATGCAACTTTTTAAAATTTTAGCTATGTTTAGGATGAAATCACACTGCACACATCCAACATGCGTGCATTCAACCCTCTCATACACTAGCATCCTGCTAGCATGTTGGGGACCTATACATCCGCTGGAGTCTGCCAGGTGCACTGGTGTCTAGTCCAACTTTAATAATAGACCTCAGACGACATCACGCCGCATAGAAATCTATGCGGCACACCTGCATCCTAGAGGCACTAGATAGAATTTTTTTATGCTTAAGATACAATTTCCATGTTCGGTATACTGATTTAGGTATTTTTTCACTTTTTGTAGGATCACCCCAGGATTCGAGAGCATCTCGATGCACGAGTGTTGCACCTCATCCGGGACGAGGTTTGGCTCCTGTCAGATGACGAGGATATGCTCCTACAGTGAGTTGGGATATGGCACATTTACACCATGCTTGAGATGCTTTACCACAATCACATGCTCATGACATTAATGAAGTGGTGGAGTTCCACCACATCAACTTTCCACCTCCTGTCGGGAAAGATGACCATCACCCTAGAGGACGTGTATCGCATCCTCGGTCTCCCCATTTGCGGGCAATGGGTGACCATAGATGACACACGCTTTACACGGGAGTGGGCACAAGGAATCCAATACTACTTAGGTCATGAGGACGGCAGCGATGGGCTGGGCACATCTACATCCACTGGTTCGAGTAGGGCAGCGTGGTGGTCCCCCTACTTCGACGAGTGTTGGTCGTCACTATGGTTTTTTGTGGATGCTCGAGGCTCTCACCTTCATGGGGCCTCGTGCATACCATCAAGGCAATGGAGCAACACAAGACAATTTTTGTGTGAGGGAGGAGCATGCTTGCACACCTATACCAGGAGCTAGGTAGGTATGTGCATTATGAGTTCCTGAGCCTGATCGTGTGCACACTATTATAGGTGTGGGAATTTGCTCACATCACATGCATGTAGCTAGCCATGTATCCCCAGGTGAGGAATTACTCAGTGTCGATGGCTCATTGGTATGAACTTATTAGACAATGGCAGTATAGGGATTTATAGTTTTGGCATGTACAATTCGATACTATGAGGTCTGACCAGATTAGATGGTGGCCTTATAGGTGGTTCTGATGGGTGGATGATAACAAGTACCTTAGGAACCTGCAACATGACCATTTTTTGCTTGGTCACACTATTTTTTTGATCATGCCCTCCTATTGGCAGAGGGTTATGCGACAGTTTAGTAGTATCTAGACTATTCCTCTTGCGATTCCCTCCTACACATGGGTCGTGAGGAGCACTACATGGCTAGGTGACCATCGGTGGTTTTCCATCATTAATGCCATCCCTTCTAATGATGACATGGATGATTAGGTTCAACCAGAGGCCCACCCTATCAATGATGTAGACATGGCGTGGGGATTTTGTTTTCGATGGTTGATTCTCAGCCCACAACTATCTTCCCAGTAGATTCCCCCAGGGGGGATCCTGGTCTTCAGGGTGATGCATCACTAGTACAAAGGTGGAAGCAAATGGACAGAGGTAAAGAGTAGTAGCAGCAGTAGGAGGTGGCTAGTATAGCAAATACGAGGTTGAGGCAGTGGTGGAGGATGTCCTCTCCTCCACCCACTGTTCCAATCTCAATAGCAGTGTTGGCACCATCCATTCACCCAACAATAGCAATGATGGCACCAAGAGCAACACTCAATGCGGGTGGCACAAGACCTAGTGTCGCCCCACCCCCAAACCCGCATTGGCAGCCAGGGGACCCAGATACAACATTTGTCTATGTCATTTCATTTCAATACTCCCATATTTCATCTCATGTATATGATTTTGTTTTGGTTTTATGTATATACATCGTGTGTTACTGATGGGTCCACTCTCTTTGTGGATGTAGTGGACAGTCGGGGATGGACTACATTGATAGCACAATGCATATAAAAGATGGCCCCAACCGTTCCTATCTAGGGGTCCGTCCTGGACGTGCATTGGCCAGCCTCAACGGGGCGATATGCCCACTTATTCGAGTCGGTCGCGGTCCTAAGGATGACATACGAGAAGGGGAAAGTGGAGATTGTTCAGAGGACTGCAGATGCCACTACTACCAAAGCATAGAGAGACCAGGTGTTGATGGAGATACAGACTGCCCTGTCCTAGCGAGGTGTGATCGTGACGAGAGCAGATAGTGCCAAGTAGGCACGTGACACTCTGTAGAGCCAAATTGATGACCTCGTAGGGCAGGCAGTAGCCATGATGCTCGCAAGGGATTAGTACCTATAGGATGTGTTTAGGCAAGCTAACCTTCAGATAGCCTCCCTTTAGGGAGAGATCAAAGGGCTACGTGCAGCGGTATCCATCTCACAATCACATAGGTCCCGCTCTGTCTCTACCATCTAACTGCAGCGACAACTACCACTAGACCTAGAGGGCTCGGGGAGCCATGCACTCGGGGCGTAGAGATCTAATTTTGTATTATACCATTTTTGTAGCGATGACACATTTTGTAGATCATTTTTTATGTATAGACATTGATACACATATACAACCACCACTTATTTCCTGATGACAGTGGAACGATACATGTACATGACATTTGATATATATATACACATGAGATACTAGTTTCCACACTATGGTGTTTCTTGTTTCATCTGTATGCTTCTTTACTTGCATGTCATGTATGATCATGTGATAGATGTTGTATTTATGGATGTATGTTAACTTAGATGCTATAATGATCTAATAAACACACATGGATGTATGTTAATTAAATATAATGATGATCTAATTGTCTAACCAAAAGATTTAATGTAATGCACATATATATAACATAGAAAAACATGCATATCTATGTCTCTCACACACACATGGTTGCATCATAACAACAACAAAAAAATCCATAATGTGTTAATGAAGGAATGCCACCATGCGACATGCTACAATCCTGAGGGGTGAGCGCTACACATGTGACAAATAAACACTACACATAGTATTGGTGAAGGTGCATTGCATTAACAGGTTCTTTTAGAGGCATTCCATCCATAGATGACAATCCATAGGCACCATAATCGTATACGAAAAAGATGACAATTTAAGGGCCTAACCAATTAGGACTAAACTTTCCCCTTTGATCAGGCGGTGCAGTTACATTTCTCTTATTCTCATAGAGAACCAGATCACCTACCTTGAAATTTCTAGGGTGAACACCTTGATTATACTGCCTAGAAAGTGATCACTAATAAGATTTAAGATGACCAAGGGCCTATAAACGGCGCTCTTTGAGCAAATCAACTTGATGAAAACAATTAGATTGTTAAGTATTGTCATCAATTAACCCTTTAAGAGAAACCCACGAGAAGGGAATTTCCAACTCCAAAGACATGATAGCTTCAGCACCATACACAAGGTTGTAAGGAATTGTTCCCATCGTCGTATGAACACTCGTGTGATAGGCCCACAAAGTGTATGTTAATTGAAAATGTCAATCCTTACCATCTTTATTTATTATTTTATGAAGAATAAGCTCAATATTTTTATTATATGCTTCTACTTGGCCATTAGATTGAGGATAATACAGTGTAGAAAATCTATGTTGAATGTGAAATTTATCCAAAAATTGCTTCACTTCCTTATTCTTGAATGGCATACCATTGTCAAAAACAAAGGTAGAAAGCAATCTGAAGTGAGCAATGATGTTGTTTAGAAGAAAGCTACAAATAGTTTTAGTGTTCATGGATTGGAGTAGGACAGCTTCAACCCACTTCATGAAGTAATCAGTAGCAGTAATGATAGACATATCCTTTAGAAGAAGGAGGTGAGATCTTTCTAATAATATCCAACCCCCATTTTACGAACGACCAAGGAGAGGTCTAATTTTGTAGCTCTTGAGCAGGAGCATGAATAAGATGACTATGCTATTGACATTGTAGACACTTCTTGACAAAATCAAAGGAATCTTGTTTCATTGTCTACCAAAAGTATCCCATGTGAATTAATTTTCACACTAGCGATTTACCACCAAAGTGTCCACCCCTAGAACTCGAATGGGCTTCCTTAAGGGAAAGAGGTAATTCCGCTTTAGTGAGACAATGAAGAAATAAATCATTATAAGATTTTTGATAAAGGACATTCGATAACGGGTGATCCCACAAAGTTGGTTTACAATTTCTAGGAGATTTTGATTTTTGTTGAAATCACATATTTTTAGAAAATATAATGATTTAAGCCTTAAAATGTTTCATTTAAAAGCATTCCAATTGAAGAGGGTTAGTCGAACTACCCCAATAGATCAAACCCCTTGGATAGAAGCCTGCTAGTTTTAAACCATACCTATAACGGAGTCACCTTTACACCTATCAAAATGTTGATAAAAAACCACTTTTGATTTACCTTTTGGGGGATCAAATGAATTCATTTAAAATTTATTTTTTGTAAGTATGTAGTCCTTATTATAAACTTCCCAAAACTATAACCTTATTGTATTTATTTTTATTTCTTGAATGTAGGTTTTCACGAGAAAGAAAATCAAGCTGCGATATTATGCACATGTGGAAAAATAGAAAATTATTAAAAAAATTAAGAAAATATGGAGTGCACCAGATATTGAAGTCCTTGATCCATCAAAAAAAATAAAATTGAATTCGATGCATAAAAAGTTGTATTATCACAATTATGCCTATTTCACGAGATTATGGCTGGTTTGACTTTTGGAAACTTGATTAAGGAAAAATTATTCAATAGAACACTGTAAAACCAATTGGAAGCACTAGATATCATGGTTACAAATATAAATTTAAAAAAATCTGAATTTTATCCTACATGGAAAAAAATTTATGTGTTATACGGTGAGCGTCGCTCCTTAAAATGGTGTTTACTAAAAAAACTAGTTTTTGAAGGAGATGGAAAAAGAATTGCAATATAATTCCAAAAATTTGAAAAAATATATTTAGAATCTCTGATCAAAATTTAAATCACTAGTTTTCATGTCTTCAAATTCCTCACGGTTTAGCCACTATAGGTGCGAAAGTGAAAGATTGATTAGAAAAAATCAATTCAATGTCAGTTTGGCCAAAATTGTAAACGGTATTGTAGGATCACAATAAGACAACATAAATGGACTAAATTTTTTTTGTATTTGAGTCACGATCATTTTTCGTTTGCCTTGTCGGAAAGTTTCCATTCTTCAAATGGTTATTAGCGTCTGAAGTCCCGTTCCCCAGATTCTGGCCGTAAGCTTAGGTTTAGTGTAAAAGAAATGGCCGAGAGAAAAATATAGACCACCAAGTACGTGGCCTACCAAATATATATAAGAATTTTAGAGGCAATGCTTTCGCCATGATTCATGTGTCAATTTTTCTCTTCTAGGACACTATCTATTGTGAAAAGAGTCAAATCCACTGGGGAAAAGAAAAGTCTTGATATTTAGACGGCTTACTTTACTTAGCTTGATAATTTCCCGTGATTTTATTCACAATAAGCTCAGAGTCACCATGTATACGAATATGATTTATGTTTAAGGCAATTGTGGCACACAAGCCAACAATAAGGGCTTCGTATTTAGTGATGTTATTGGTGCAAGTAAACTCTAATTGAAAGGAGAGAGGGACTAGCCTTCCCTCAGGTGAGATTAGAACTACACCTGCCCAAAGCCAATCTGACATCTCAATCCATACATCTCCTATACAAGATCATGACTAATTTTTAAAATACCTTCATGTCAGGAAATAAGTCTAGACCAAGGAAGGAGTGAGATGGAGCGTCTACTAGTTGATCGGCGACTGCTTGAACTTTTATAGATTTTTGAGTCACGAGCTTTATGTCAAACTCATAAAGCAACATTACCCATTTCTCTAACCTTGCAACAAGGTCAGCACTAGAAAGCAAATGCTTCAGAAGATCACTTTTCACAATGACGTGTTTCAGCATGAAGAAGATAATGTCTCAACTTCTGTGTTGCAAAGATGAGAGCAAGGCATTGTTTCTCTGTGGTGAAATAACGAGTTTCATAATCAACAAGGACACAACTAATGTAATAGATTGCTCTTTCTCTTCTGGTATCATTGTATTGAGCAAGCAAGTTTTCCAAAGCATACGGTTATACGGAAAGGTAAAGTAAAAAGGGCCTATCCTACATAGTCGCCATTAATACGAGAGGATTGGCTAGATAAATTTTAATTGAATCAAAAGCTTTCTAACACTCATCATCCCATATAAATCGAACATCCTTTTTCAACAGACGAATGAAGGGAAGAGTATGATCAGCCAATTGAGACATGAATCTACGAATCACTTGAATCTTCCCTTGCAAACTTTGTAATTCGAAAATGTTTCTAGGTGGAGGCATGTTAACAATTGCATCAATTTTTTTGTATTGACCTCGATCCTGTGATGAGAGACTATGAATCCTAATTTTTTTCCCGCATCCACACCAAAGGCACACTTAAGAGGATTGAGCCTCATCTTATAGAGTCAAAGCCTTCCAAAGATGATCAAAGATTTCCTAAGTGATCTTGATGAGTTACAGACTTCACCAAGATATTATCAATGTAGTCTTCTAGGATTTTATGAATGAAGTCATGAAAGATTAAGGTAATTTCTTATTGGTAAGTCATGCCTGCATTCTTTAACCCAAATGGCATGACCACATAACAAAAGGTACCCCAAGGGGTAGTGAAGGTTGTCTTATATTGATCTTCCGAGTTAATACAGATCTAGTTATAGCCCAAGAAGCCATCCATCAAGGATAACAAGGCATGGCTTGCAGTCGAGTCTACAATCATATCAATATTAGGAAATGAAAAGTCATCTTTAAGAGAATCCTTATTAAGGTCACAAAAGTCAATACATGTACGAATACGACCATTAGGTTTACTAAAGACAACAATATTCAAAATCCAAGGCGAGTAGTCGATAGGACAGATAAAGCCTGCTTTTAATAGCTTCTCTATCTCAATCTTAACCAACAAGGCAACCTTGGGATTGATCTTTTATATTTTTTTCTTAATAGGCTTGGCATCGAGACATAGGACAATATTGTGAACCACTATAGACTCATCAATATCTGGCATGTCCTCATACGACCAAGCAAAGATATTAGGATGAGAATGTAAAAGGTTGAAGTGCTCCTTAGCTTCTTCAGAAGAAAGGAATTTTTCAATCTTAATCACCTTTTCAGAGGATTTAGGGTCCATGAAAACTTTAGCAATATCCCCCTTAAGGAGAGGACTACGGTCTTCAAGATGAAGTATTGGGACACCATCTTTAACGTTGGATAGAGGAGCCTCCTTGTCCATACTCAAAACAGATTCTCTGAAGCATGCTTGCTTATTCAAGCGATACAAAAATTATCGCTTTTGGTGAAAGGAAGGCAAGTGGGAATAGGAACCTAAGAGTTCTTCCAGCACTTCTTCCAAGGAAAATACATCTAGAGGAAGTTTGTTACGTTCTATTTTATCCTCTATCAGTTCAAGATGAACTAAGTTGAGAGGTTCAACCAAAATCATGTCAACACTCCACCATGGTTTTTTTCTAGATTTTTCAATAGAGCATCCCAAACCCAAATTTTTCTTTCGAGGCTTAAATTGGATAGGGACCTAAATTCCTTGTTTAATACACCCAAGACCTTTATGTCCATAACCATACTTAGAAACGATCCTATACCCAGGGCCATAACGTGTTTGCAAATCCTTAGAAGGAGGTGGTTCCATGTAGAGAGCGTCATTCCAGCAATGAGTGTCAAACATATCCACGAGGCCACAATCGTTCTTCTCATCGAAATTACAAATGTCAAACTCTCCTACAGAACTTTGACCATCCTCATTAATGGGGGAATTGTTGAGTTCCTGGGTAGGATCACAACTTTCCTTCTTAGTAAGAGGTTGATCAACTTTCTTAGCAGAGGTATTTGAAGTTATTGGAAGATCGAGGTGGATGGGATTTACTTTGTATTCTTCAATGAAGAATTTAGAGAACTCTAAGGACCCCCAATCATCACCAAGAAATGCATTAGGTTCAGAAGAAGTTGATGGGAAACACTTAGGATTTTCTACTTTAGGTTGATCCTCTTTAGGGACATTCACTTTGGGGACAATCTCCATAGATGGTATCGCTGAGGAACATGTCATCGCATCAGAGGTTAGTGACAAAATACAATTCTTAAGAGTGGAAACAACTGAGGCTCAACTGGAAGCTACCAAATCATAGAGATGAACTACTTCGAGGATAGCCTTAATCGTGACAACTTGATTGTTAGCTACAAACTTTAAAGAACGTCGTAGAGTAGAGATCATAACTCCCATAGCATGAATCTAAGGTCTTCCCAAAAGAATATTATAAGGTAAAGGGCCAATCATCACATAAACCAGCGTGGGTAAGGTAACAGGTCCTAACTTCAAGGGCAAGATTATGGTGCCCAAAGCTTGACGACCAACATTATCAAATCCATGAATGTATAGAGAAGTGGTTAAAAAAGAAGAATCAACATTAATCTTAGGTAATAGATCCATTCCACAAACGTTGAGAGATGAACTAGTTTCAACGAGGGTACATCTAATACTAATGCTATTAATACTAACTATGATCATCAAAGGGTCTGCTTGCTTCTGTACATCCGGGGGAAAAAGTTCCTACAGATAGAACATAATATTCCACGAATCTACATGAATAGGAGCCATCAACGCATTAACATCTATTAGCCTAGAAAAACCAAGCAAGAGGATATTTTGCAAGGCTTCCTAAATCATACCTTGATAAACCGGAGTGGTCTGAAGCAAATCCCAAAGCGAGATCTTAGTTGGAGTAACACAAAGTTGCTCGACAAGATCATAGTCTCCAAGTGCTTTAGTCGTAGGTTTAGGTGCTGAAGGAAGACTTGGTTGAGAAGGTGGTAAAGAAGTAGGAACTTGAGTAGGTTTAGGTGTAGGAACAAAAGGATGTTGATTCAAGTTCTATTGATTTCTTCTAGTATTGTATGTGTGTGGTACGACATTATAAGGAGTAGAGTCTATAGCTCATACAAACCTTGTATACAGATCCATTGAGTCATCAAAATATGAGACCCCATAGATGGAATGGATCTTCTTAGGAGAAGGTTTGGTTCGATTCAATTATACAGTGGGTCTCTTAGGCCCTAGAGAAGCCATAGAGACTACAACAATGTTCACCAACTCTCCAACTAGCGAAGAAGAAGTGGATGTTTGTGAAGAATTTTGTTCGAAACATCTATAGGTAGAGGAAGATGCTTCTAAGAAATCATCTAGAGAATCATCCAACATATCAAAATATTCCTTAGAGAAAACATTATCATAAACATTAAAGCATTGCAGAAAAAGATCTGACATGTTCACGTCCAGTTCACCAAAATGTAAGAGAAGGGGGATTCGCTGCTCATGAGTCTCTTCATTCTCAAGAGAATCCTAGGGAGTGAATTGTCCTTAACTACCTAAAGCTTTACTGAATGAAGAAATCACAAAGAAGATCATACTAAGGATAATATTCAAGAAGACTACTTCAAAATATGAGAGAGCAAGGTTTTGAGATCTTCGCTTCAAAAGGATCAACTCTCGACTAAAGGACTACAACCCGGTATTAGGATACCAATGCGATGTACTGGAGTCCAAGGGACACGCTGGCGTCCAAGGAAAATAGAGAACCAAAACCTTGTATAAAAATGCTTTAACTCTACTAACGTGCTCGGGCCCGAGGTCTATTCAACAAAATAGATAAACAAGAAGCGAGAAATGCTAGAAAATACAAGGAAGAGCCAAGGATAAACTTAAAAATAATTTCATGCTTGAAACCTTTCCCCAATATTTACTTCGGCAACCTACACACAAGGTGAATGAGGGAAAATGTTGTGGTTGTTTTGGGGCTTGCCATAGTCAAATCCCCGCTTTGGTGTTCACACATCCACAGACAGCTAGATAGATAGGAAAAGTAGACAAAGTGAACAAATAAGGTGTGGTAAAAGCAATCCATGCTCAAGGAGGATAATTTGTACCACAAAATAGTAGAGTGAACAAAGTAATCAATTAGCAAATAGATAAGAACAAGAGAGTGTTACCAACAGTACTCAACCCCCTCTTGAATGCACAGATGCACCGTTGAAATCTTGCAAGAGAGCTTTGGATGTTGGAGGGACCTCATTCTAGCAGAGCTTTGTTGTAGAAGCAAGATAAAAGAAAAAGGAGCTAGAGAATGGAGCCAGACTGAAAATATTCTTGTCTTGGAATGAGAAGGAACCCCCAAAATGAAAGCAAAGGAGAGTTTTGTTGTTACAAGAGGTGGGAGGAGTTTTTACACTCAGAGTTCTAACTATAGGGACATGTGTCACGGGTTAGGATTCCAAGATTCTACATTTCAAACTTAGAAACCACATGGATGCTAGCGCACCATGCGAACATCCATGTGTCGCGTAGGTGTCCAACACATCAATTTTTGGGAAATGAGGTGGAAAACTGTTCACTTTGTCATTGGACCTCATGGAGTTGGAATCTAAAAATTTCAACCCATGAGGTTCTTATCATAAATGTGTTTAGGAATAATAAATGTAAGGCTAAATGTGTAAATGTGAAATTGCCCCCAGGGTGCAATTTTGAAACATTACACTTGGTACAAGAACTTTAAATTGGTATTATAGTCTTAGAGGGGCTATGGATCCCTAAATACATGTTGCTCCTAGCTTAATCCATTCCTTAGTAGGTTGCATTTGGAAATATATACCTTCTTTTATGCGAAGGCACCTTAATGAGTTGTACGACCCCATTGATGGGTTGGGAAAATGGTATGGTTGGGTATGTATGCTCAATAATAAATAAAATATATAATATTTAAATCATTTCACTTTGCAAACTCCTCAAATATGGCACCCATAATAAACTACAGTCTCTCTCTGTAATTATTGCCTAAAACCACAATTGAAAGATAAATCGATACTTCAAATTGGAGAATAATAATTTATTTTCCTAAAAACCTCTGATAAATTATTTAATCACCAATCATTTGACACATACATGAAACATGTGTGATTCCACCTGCAAATTAGCTAGAGTAGATGTCTCACCACCCAAACCAATTCCCTCGATTTTTTCATCCTAGGGTTTTCTCTCACCAAAAGCTTCAATTTTTCACAAGCAATAGAATCATACTTAAATCAACAAACTTCCAATTCACCTTTGATAATTTCTTGTAGAACAATCCCAAAGGTACTTTTTAATTTCCTGCCTAAAATTAAACAATGAAGCAATTTTATAAAGTGACTTTATAATACTTGTCCTATTAAATCACTTAAGCCACATTTTCCAATTAATTAAAAAATAAAGTCATACAAAAAATTACTTTAATAGGAAACTTTATTTAATTAATTAAATTATTCCCTCACAAAGCTTGAAATTAGCATACGGGAATTAAAAAGGCTAAAAGGGACACTTCCGACTACTTTGAGCAAGGGGATGTTACATTCAATACTCAACTTCTCCTTGACTACGTTTTAGATGGAACATATTATTATTTTATCTTTCTTCTTTTCCCTCTAAAACTTAATTTTTGAAAAGTGTCAAAAAAATCTTTTAATTAAAATACTTTTCAACCCCAATCCTAGTGAAACTTTATAACTTTTTAATAATAAAATATAAATCATCTTTTATGAATATAACATAAAGTTACTTTTTAGAACAATTTAAGTTAAATTATTAAATTGTTTCCCTTGCGTCACCCCAATAGCGTATGGAGAGAGAAAAATAGGTTAAGGGTCTTAATTGTCTTACACCTGGAAAGAGGATATGACAATCTACCCTTATAAAAATTATTTTCCCACAAGAAATTACAAATTTGGATGCCCCAAATTCACATGTGGCATCCTTAGCAATAATATTCTTCCAATAGACCAAGTATTGTGTGATACTCTTGTTTCTCAAATTATTTTCTCATATCCATGATATCATCATGTACCAAAATCAACTTATCTTAATCATCAATTGGAGGAAAATATGTTGAGGTGTTATATGTTAATGCAGTGCCCATTTGAAACATAAAACATGAAATTTAGTATGGATTTATTGTTGATGTCATGGAAACTACATGACATAGAAACTTTCAATCCTTCTCAAAGATCCTTTAAGTTCCATAGAAATGGCTTAATCTTTAGTATCATTACTTTTGAGGAAGATTACTTGTAAGGTTGCAACTGAAAACTATATCTAACCTCAAAATCCCCTCAACTAGTGAGTGATTTACGTACACCTTTTACCAAATTTTAAATTTGATGATTATTCTTAAGTGATTTTAAATTTTCTTAGCTTTTTTTTAACTAAGTATCTTGTAGGTGGAATTATGCCTGTGCATATATGATGTGTAGTAGAATAAAAATTCCTCCTAATATAGAGCTATTTTATCCATGTTGATTATTTACCTATAACATAATTCCTCAAATACCCCTCAACACATTTCTTCATAATCTCTATTTTGCATCCATTTGAGGGTGATAGCTAGCATAAAGGAGTCAATTTTTTAATTGACCAAAATAAATCATATCAATATTGCATCAAGTAACATGTTGTATATGTTTTACCAAGATGTTTCTAGGCAACCCATGGTTTGAAAATTTCTCTAAAAATAAATTAGCTACATGTGGCACCTTGAACCTTTTAAGTTATTGAAAATAAGGAGCAATACGTAGTGAGTCAATCTACTACAACAAAGATACAATCCTTGCTATAATCTTAATAGAACACTAGTGATGAAATCCATAAAAATACTTCCCATTTATGATAAGGTATTGTTAAGGCAATTACAAGTTTGTTGAAACATTTACTCTATCTTGTTTTATTAACAAGATAGGGACTCTAATATGGTTATGACATCATCCTTAAATTATTTTCATGAAAACGCTTTCCTTGAATTGACTAGGCTTAGGGAGAATGCATCTGCTCTACATCTTGATAAATAGCTAAATTTGTTTTCATATAATATGGACACCTTATATGGCCCGTATTGTATTTTGTAACAACAACTAGCAAGTGTTTGTGGTGTTCTACAAAGATTGTGCTTCCATTATAATCCTATCCTTAATCTAATAATAAATTAAAAAGAAAAAGAAAAGATACTGAAACAAAAAGGAAATACCTATTTTGAACATTTGAGCTTGCCTCACAATGCACCACAAGGAAAACTTTAGTGGTGAA
>VDFB02122147.1:0-10918 GCA_007258455.2 Sequoia sempervirens | reverse complement strand
AAGGTCAAAATTTGACTAACTCTAGAGATGTTACGAAGGGGAGATTGCTCACATGTTGAAAAGGCGCCTTTTTCAAGCAGGGGCGCCCATGATCTTTGAAGGTCAAATGAAGTCAGTAAGATCATCTGAAGCAGTCATTCTTGACGTTTGACTGCTAGCTCAACAGTGAAACAAACATCCAGATCATCCGATGAACAGATCACTAGCAATTGCTGATGAAGCAAAAAGAGGCAGTTCAAGGAAATATCAGGAAACCACAGATAAACGATGAAGTTCTAGAAAAAGAGCCTTTTCAAAGCAAAGGCGCCCTTCTTTCTTGACCTCTAGATGCTGACCAATGACAAATGGCTTCCCAGGATAACCTTCTCAGCCCAAATAGATCTCGGAAACGCAACTGCAAGCCTCAATACCTGACAGAGCAGTCAACGGATAATCTGGATCAAAGTAGGCAACTTGTCAGATGAAAATAATCAAGCTAAAAGGCAAAAGCGCCCTTTTCAAGGAGGGGCGCCCTTGGATAAAGGAACCCTAAACTGAAATCCAGGTTTTCTGAAGACAGTCATTTTTGGCGAAGCAGAGCTGGGTACTTGATGAGACATCAAGCGAAATCATCTGACTCTCCGATCAACGAGAAATCCAGATCAAGGCACGAGAGGTCATTTCAAAAAGCTGAAGAACGAAGATTGAAAAATCACTAAGGCATAAGCAAAAGCGCCTTTTCTTGGGAAAGGCGCCCATTCTTTTAGAGCCCTAAACTCAACTTTTTATCATACAGTCTCCCAGGCACTTCTTTCCAGTTTGGATCCAGCTCCGCAGTGAATGTGTCCGTGACGTCTCAGGATCAATAGACAACGTTGGATTCAGGATCAAATAGAGGGTTTTCAGGAGAAAAATACTTAAAAAACTTGCAAGAAGCCAAAAGGGACGCCCAAAAGAAGTCAAAGGTCATTTGTTGACTAAAGTCAAAAGCTTTTGAGTTAAAGTTGGCGAAAACGCTCCACGATTGGTGGAAATCACCTTTTCAACTTTAGATCAAGCCCAAATCACCTCTTGAGCTTGTGTTAGGTCCCCAAATTTGTGGATCTGAAGCTTAAACATACATATTCAAGGTGAAGGCGTCCCATTTCATTATTTCATTGCAGGATAAAAGATCAAAACAGCCACAAGCTCTCAAGGACGCCATTGATAGATCTGAAGGAGGTTTTCATCCGTTCTTCAATTTTTCTTGCAGATCTGAAGCAGAAAAGGATCACTATTTTGAGGATTGGACCCAGAGATAGATTTTTTTAGAGAATCAGATAAAACTTCCAATCCATCTTCTGTCTACTTCCTCTCTTCTTGTCTTAGGTTTTCTTGCACATTTCAAAAAGGTGGCAGGCTACATCGGATCAGATCAACTGGGTAGATCCAGCGTAATTTTCCAGAGAAACCCATCTCGTCAAATTTCCGAAAATCAACATACTTGCTGCCCCTATTTTTGGGGGTTTTTCCGAAAAAGTTTCAGAATCAAAATTCTGAGGAACTGGGTTTGTTCAGCATTGAAGCACGAGCAAAACCCATGTGCCAGATTTTTCCGGAAAAATACTTCTCGGCAGGGCGCTATTTTCAGGGGTTTTAGGAAGTTGTCTGAACACATCCGTGTTTACAGTCAACAGGCGAGTTCTTCTTCATAGAATGACAATTTGGCGTCCTTGGACTCCAATTGAACAACTAGACCTTGCACCAGCAACTCTCCAACCAGATCTTACACACATTGCTGGAGAGCAAACGGACATCACCAACAGTCTGCAGATCTTTATCTTTGAAAAGAATACATCTCCCGCTCAGTGGAGACCTGCAGCAGTTACTCTGGACGAAGAAGTAAGAAAGACTGATCTTGCAGCAAAAAGACCAATATTACCATCTCCCGCGTGGTAGTAAGCACCTTGACTTGCCAGCTGCGAAGAGATCATTCCAAGCACGAAGCCGCCAAAGTTACCAAGAGCAATAGCTTGCGCAAGAAGAGATGTCGTGTCATCAAAGCATTGAATATCCGGAGACGGAAGAAGTCAACACATAGATCAAGGAGCTGTTGACCAGAAATGGTGAAATGAGAAAAGCTATAAATGCACCAAAGAAGGACGTCCTACCCTCCAAGTGGCATTTATGAGACTTGAGTTTGACTTAATGCTTCTTTCCAAGTCAACTCAAGATGCTATTAAATGTAGTTGGAGTTAACTTGATGCTTCTTTCCAAGTTTAACTCCACTTTCCTTAAATCATGCATTGTCAGATCCCACTAATTAAGGATGTCTAATTGACTTCCATGATTTGTGGATCTTAGATCTCCACTAAATGTGGATGTCTATTTTGGAGGGATACTTTACATTAAAGTTCACCTTTAGTTTGCTTTCAGTCAACTGAAGTAGTTTCCAGTTGACTCTTTGTTGACTTTCAGTTAACTGAAGTAGTTTTCCAGTTAACTGCTTGTTCCCCCTTTTTAGGAATAAATCTTGCTAATTGATTGGCAAGAACTCATTGTTAACTCAAGGAGATTTTGGGGTTGCCCACTCCTTTGAGTCCTATAAATAAGAGCCTTGGGCTCATTATTTGTTTAACCTTTACTTGCTATGCAAAATTGCTGCGCCATTGTTGCCAACACTTTGAAAGCGAATATTTGTTCACTCTTGGATGAGAGTTCGTTGGATGATTGTAATTGTGCATGATTTCGTGCCTTTGCTTTCCCAACTTTTGTAGTTCGTTGATAAAGCATTGAAGAAGAATATCAGAAGGCGCTTGCATTTTGATCATCTTATTTGAGTTATGTCTACGTCCTGTGTTTAATAGCTTGTTGTCTCATTTCCCTCCTCGGATAGGAGTCCCTCCTCCTTGGATATTTGTTATTGACAGTTGTCGTTTGATGTTGTTTAATGTATTGACTTCCAAGCTATACTTCGGATAGGAGTCCCTCCTCCTTAGCAAGCTCGTTGGCCAAGGCATCGTGATTCTGTTGTTTCTAGTAAACTATTTCTTAAGCTCATACCTCGGATAGGAGTCCCTCCTCCTTGGCAGATCTCGGATCTAGTTTACCGTGCAGAGTGTTTGCTTGTACCAACCTTATCCCGGTGTATACCCGAGAGTTCAGAGCCTCGGTCATATCCTCTGGAGACGGCGAATTCAAGTGATCCAACCATCCCATTCCCGCTCCTTTACCCTCATGCTCTGTTCATCTTGAAGGTATTGGATAGATAGAAGCTAGTTAGTCGTAGTTAAGATCTGCAGAAACCAGAGAAAAGCTTAGCTACGGCGCATTGTGTTTGTGCACCCTTGTGTCCTGCCGCTGAAGCATAAAAAGATAGGAACTTAGTTAAACATTTCCCTTCCCTACGCATTGCTCCCAGCAGAGAGGGACTTCTCCTCTTTAAATAACGAAGAAGTGTTGCAAAACATTTGAAATAGCTGAACGTTTACAATCAACACTCCAGAGGTGCTAATTTAAACGCCAACACAGATCTATAGTAGAATTAAAAAGATCTATAGCAGATTTGTAAAGGAATTCAAAGGCAGATTTGTAAAGGAGAAGAACATGATAGTGATCAGGTTTATGAAAAGAAGAAATACATGTTAGTGATCAAATTTGTGAAAAGAAAGAGTGCATGAAAGTAATTGGATTTGTAATTGGATCAAAATTGTAATTTGTGATCAGATTTGAGAGAAGTATATTGTATGGTGCATGATAATAATCAGAGTTGAGAAGGAAGAGAGTGGTTATATTTGAATCAGATTTTGTGGAAGAGTTCATCATATCAGCAATGAAGAATTAAATAAGTTGGAGCCTATCAAATAAAGGTTGAAGCCTCTTGCTGAGTTGGAGTTCAGTTTGTGTAAGGGGTTGGAGCCCCCAATAGGTTGGAGCCTCTTGCTGAGTTGGAGCTCAGTTTGTCCAGAGACTTTGATAGCAGGTTAAAGCCTACAACAAGAAGATTAAACTATAATATTGGTTTTCTCCTAAAAGGGTTTCCACGTAAAATCATGTGTTCTCATTGTGTTCCTAATTGTTAGATCTCACTTGAATGGTTTTAATTGTGATTGGTTAAGTTTTGAAAAGTAAAGGATTGTTAGATACTGATTCACCAGCCCCCCCCCTCCCGCTCTCTCAGTATCACCATGTGCTCATCATGATGGAGATCCCTCAACAAAGGGGAAGGGAGTTGGTAAAGCATGATGCCCTTTCAATCTTTCTAGTTCTTCCGAAAAAACAGAGACTTGTGCAAAAGGATCATAGTATTAGAGATAAGATGGTTATGGTTAATCAAAGTTCATTGGAACAATTTGACTTCAAACCACCCTAAATTTGGGCAGGTCGTTTTATGGGTATAGTTTTTCCCTTTAGTTGAGGAGATGTTTCACTGCTAGTGTCTGGGGGTTGATCTATGTTGTTTTGTTGTGCTTTATTGGCTTATCTTGCTTATAGTACAAGGGTATGGGCCCTTACAAAATCCCATTTTAATCAAAAACTATGGATATTTTTATGCACAACTTTTTGCCAAATGGGTACTGTATTATTAGTTCGTAAAACTCAAATTATCAATATAAATTTCCTACAATATAAAAGAATATTTAATATTAATACATTAATTTGATTTGCCAATATTTATGACAGTTATGTTCTTTTTCAGAATTTATCTCTTATATTTAATTTTTTTCTTAAATTAATTTACAAGATTAGTGAACTAAATCATACTTGTCCAAAATTTTGTTAATTATTTTTTTAGTTTTGGCTACAGGTAACTGTGACTCATAAGACATATTAGATAGAATTAGAACAAACATGCTAGCATCTATTCTAATCGTGATATTGCCTACTCTAATCATGTTATCATCTAATCTTCAAATGAAATTGAACATTCCACAAAATACAATATAACTGTTGAGAGATATCTAGAAAAACATGGAAGAAGCTTCATGACATTCGGTAGAAACTAGACTTCATAATCTGCAAATACATAGCAGTTTTCTTCCTAGAAGTGACTTTATAGGGGTTGCCTGCCACTACTTACAAATATTTGTCGAATATTCTTTCCTTCAGCATATTAAAGCACTTGCAAATAATTTCAACATGTTTTATTAATTAAAGAAATATTTTCTTTCCACATATATTCCTGTGATTTATCTCCTAGTTGGTATTAAAACCAAATATAAACAATATGTAAATAAATGCCACATTTAATTACTAGAAAGATCAAAACCTTACCTGGGTTGCAGTTATTGAATAGACATCAGGATGATAATCTTCATTAAACAGTTCTGGAAATCTTTCTCTAATCCTTTTTCCCAACTGATACAACTCTTCTTCCCCTTCGCGTGTTAGTTGTCCATTTGTTTTCCTGCCTTCCCAAGGAGATCGCCACCCCCTTAGCCAAGATGGTAGTTGCTTTGACTCATGGGCATCTCCCACAACTGTATGCCCTGCTGATTTTAAAAGCATCTCCAAACGCTCAGAAAACAGCTCTAGCGCTTTTGCTCTCTTCTTTGTAGGTGCACGTGTTCCATGCCTGGCCTGTGGTTACAACCTCAATTTAGGTGGAAGAAAAAACCACAACAAAAAACATAAATGATAATTTATCTCACATGTATTACAATAATGCACTTACACTTGGGTATCCTTGACCTTCAACAGAAATGGAAAACTAGTGAACTACTATAAAAAGTTTAAAATCTTAATTAGATTTAGTTTTGTAGGATTTGACCATTGTTTGTTTTTAGTCATCTCACAATGACCATTTTCTTTTTTTTTAAAACACAACTAAAATTTGGTTTATCCTATTCCCTTGGAAGATCTGTCTGAAAAAAATTGCAAGTAAACAAGTCAAAGACAAAAATTTAAACCATTATTTTCTCAGGATGATTAATCATTGCATGTGACCAAATGAAATCTAGCATGATTCTCATAAACTATAACTCCTTCCTAACAAAGAGAGGTATTCACTGATGTACACTCCTGCACTCTGCTTATTAACCTACCAGGTGCATTATAATTATTTGAAGTTATTTGTTAAATCTCATATTATGTAAAATTATACAACTTGTTCTATATTAAATACATTGATCATCTTCAGACCTTAATTAATTGTCCAAATTTTAATCAATAGTAGCTCTAGCATATTTTTCCAATACTTAATAATTAAATTTCTTGTTAGGATGTGCTTTCGTGATAGTCTTCTTCTCCCACTATTCACATATGCTTCTCATATATCCCTTATAAATTAAAAAATGAAACAAGAGAGCCACAAGGTTAATGGATTGTAAGCAAATTAATCTTAAATCTTATTTTTCTATCAAAATTGTAACACCTACCATAGTTATAATCACCTATAAAAACTCCACAAGTGCTTGTAACATTAGATCTTTCAATTAACAAAGGGTTAACAATCCCTGGTAGTCAGATTAGTATAAATCTATAGCTTCTTTTATCTTTCAGATCCACATAACAATTCTTTTGCAAAATTGTTATAACCATTAGTGATGATCACTTTAAAAGTTTAAACCCCGTATGCACTTGAACATTTGATATTTCAATTTTTGGAGGCTTCACAGTAATTATAGTCGGATTAGTATAAGTTCTTTCATTTTTTAGATATCTAATAAAGTAGGTAGAATATTGATAAAAGCCCATTGATATCCTTTTCCATTTCTGACTCAAGAAATCTAAACTAAAGTAGTCCTAGATAAAGTGCTGCCTCACACCTCGACCTTCACAAGTAACACATAAAATACAATTCTTAATCCATAAAATGTCAAATATCAAACAAATTTTAGTTAATTAACTTAATTGTCAACATTTTGAATAATATTTACTATTTTCAATAATGCACTTGATTTCCAAACAATATGTGACTCAGTTAATGGTTTTTCAAGATAATTGACCAATGTTCTGCCAAATTTCACCATTACATAAAGTAATTGTCAATTGTTGTCAAGTAATGATCAACTTAATTTGACACAAGTGAGTCACTCAATTATATGAACAATTTCAAAGCTTTAATGAAAACCTCTTAAGAATCCACTCCAATTCATGACAAATCCTATCATTGCTTCTCACCACCAAATGTACTCTTAGATGCAACTCCAAGTTGCAAAGAAGTAACATAAAATGACCACTCACCTGAATTGATCATAAATCTATGTTACCAAGTCTTGTTTTCCACGCCATACCCATGTGAGTTCGGTATGAGTCCCAATTCTTTATGGGCCCACCCCTGGGTACACCCAGGGTACTTCCTAAGGCGCCCAAGTGGTACCCTAGGCATAACTAGCAGGACCTGAGGCTAGTCTTTTATGAAGGACCCACAGGGAACCCGAGGCGCCCCAGCAATTCCCTAGGCGTACTCAAGGCATACCCAACAAGACCTAAGGCTAGTCTTTACTTTTTTTTCTGATTTCTTGTACTGAGCTATATCATCAATCACATGTTATCAGTAATTGTAGCATTCTAATCAGTATTATGTGCAATGCTGACAGATCAAAGAATAAAGTTGGGGATTCTACTTTTGTAAAGTCAAATTGTTCTGAGTGCCTTCTGAGAATTCTAGAAATAAGTGGATCAACCAAGAACAAAAAATTTGTAAACCTATAATTTTGTAATTTTGAATATTCATTGTGTAATGACATTTTGAGACTTGAGTATTTCATTTTTGCAAATTATGAATATGAGTTATTCAAATATCCTATTTATTGGCAATTATGAGTCTCATTATTCTCACAATTTATAATTTTGAACATATATATATACCAATGCCCTAGAGAAAAAAATTGTCATATCGCCATATCAGGTTCCAATACTCATTAAAATTGTTTCTTCATCTTGTTAGCAAAATCAATAGCTTCATACAAATTTGTACCATTAAATTTGTGAACTCAATATTATAATTTGTTTTATGGACATAAGATCTCATTTTGTTTGTCCACATTCACTAGTCATTTAAGTAGATTCTCAAATTATCAATGAGGAATCACTCATATTGGTATGAGATGTCCTCCCATTATTCAAACAATATATTGGTTATCAGAATTAATATGTGTATTAACCAATATATGTGAATTTGGCTTTGAAGGTAATTGTGGGTAGTTTATTATGTTAATTAGTTATCTGCCAAGCCCCTGCAAAAGACTTCAGGTTTTGAGCTGGTCGAGCTCAAGGTAAATATGGTTGCACACACTTCTTAAAATTATCCGAACTCCAACATTTGGTCATGAAGGAAGCTCCTAAGCTCACAAAACAACTCATCACCCCTAGTTTGCACTCATGACAAGTAGCATCTAACTTGCATTGCCAATTGAGGAAAATAGAGGAGGCTAGTACAATGTCTTCAAAGATCTGTGCAATCAAAAGAAAAGAAATATATACAATAAATATAAGTAGAAGAACTATCAATAACCATATGGCCAACGAAGCATGAAGAATATTGAATGCCTTTGTCATTATTATAATATTTCTTTAGCTTGCAAGAACAATTGAACAAAGGAAAGAATAAAGAGAATTAAAAAATTTGGAGCATAGAATGAAGCTGTGTTTGTTTTTT
The DNA here is from genome assembly GCA_007258455.2 of Sequoia sempervirens. Classification (NCBI taxonomy): domain Eukaryota; kingdom Viridiplantae; phylum Streptophyta; class Pinopsida; order Cupressales; family Cupressaceae; genus Sequoia; species Sequoia sempervirens. Next base: position 2,358 of record VDFB02122147.1, on the reverse strand, counting down.
CAAGTCCTTAGTGAACAAGATGTTGCTAGTAAATATGGTTACAGACATGTAAGTGTCACCAACAACGAGGGCACCTCCTCCATACTTTATGCCAAAAAAGAGAACTAAAGCAACATGTGAATGCAAATGAATCTCCAATGGGTGGAAAGTAGAACAGATAAAACAATATGATTCTTTGCTACATTAAAAAGAGAGGTGATAGATTCCCATTAGTAGGAAAATCAATCCAAACTATTACCTCTAAAGTGTTGTGGAAGATTAGATGTTTAAACTAAATTTCACTAGAGCTTCTAAAGGGAATCCTAATCTTGCATACATGGGTTACTTGATTCAAGATTAGAGAGGAAAGCCGGTTTTTGCTAGTGCTTACCATATCCCCTTAGTCACTAACAATGAAGCAGAGGCACTTGAGCTAGTTAAAGGTCTTAAAATCACACTTTTCCTTTAGCTCCCCTCTTTAATGGTGGAAGGGGACTCGCTAATTATTATTAAGGTGATGCTGAAGGTAACGATGGCCAACTAGAAGACCAATCACATAGTTGAGGAAGCCAGATGTAGCAACTAAATTTGAGAGTTTAAATTTCAGGGATTGCTTTCATGAGTTAAACAAGCCAGTGGAGTTTCTAGCTAATGTGGGATGAACTTGAACAGCCTATTTCTCAATGTCTAACTCTTTTCTAGACAACTGGACTACTTTGGTATCTCTTTCAAATGAGAGCACGGCTTAAGTTCTCATTCACTGCTCTTTAGTCAAGGACAAGGTTACATTTTGGTCCTCTGAAATCTTAACACCACTCTTCAACCATTACGTTGCCAAAAGTGGTACCCATGTTCTTTATATAAGGTTGTATTCAATGTTTTAATGCTCCAAATCTGATTAAAACAATAAACATATTGCCTTTTGCTAGCTTTTTGGGTTCTGGCTGGCTAGTTTGTCATGTTGTTCCCATCATGGCTGCAGCTAGACAAAGACCAATGAGTAAAGGAGAAATTCCCTTTTAAGGTCCTCCTTGAAGAGGCTTAGAATGATTTTTTAAGTTCTAGATAAGTCTAATGTAGAGCTTGTTCATGGGATTTAGTAGGACGATTAGTTGTGTTTGTCCCTGAGGGTGGAAAGGACAAACATGGAGGTGGTTGTAGAAACCCCTGTTTCCGCTGACTTCTGAAACTGCTAGTTTTTTGCTTGTTTTGACGTTTTTGGTTTTTTTGGTGTTTTTGCATGAATAAAAGAAAGTTGCGATTTTGAAAGAAATTGCTAAATAAATTTAAATAAAATAATACAACTCTAGAAATGATAGAATCTTCAGAAACTCTTGATGCCAGACTATTTATTGATTTTTTTATACTTATTACATCTGAGATCTAGTAACATGCAATGAGAAAAGTAACAACTTTATTTATTAAAAACTTGGAAGTTGCAGCCGCCTGGAATAATCATGAAATGGTACGGCTATAATAATAATCCACTTTCTCCCTTCATAAATGTTTGCAGATGATGCTAGGAGGATATGCACCCTTGCTGAACAATCCAGAATGCCAAGAATGAAGGCGCTTTACTCAAGATGGCAAAGTACAGCCTTGTACCTGCTGCTACGGCCCTGCAGCAGCAAGGTACGGATCTGATGCAACAGCAATAAATGTGTACGGCCCTTGAAGGAAGTGTAAGATATGAAGCAAAGATAGGCGCCTCTGAATAACTGACTGCCAGATGAATTCCAGATCAAAACCCTGAATAATATAACTCTGTGAATGTTCTATGATAACTCCTGAATGAAGATATCTCTCTGAAAGCAATAGATCAGCTGATATCTCACAGCCTCTGAACTGCAACACTGAAGATGGCTTGTTCTCCAATGCCTGTAGACAACTGAAACCCTTGGCTTCGTTCTCCGGAAGAAGACTTGATCAAAAATTCGATATTCAACATAATAGCTCGAATTCCAATGAAAAACCCTTATATTCCTCAAAAGCTCGACTTTTTTCTCAATTAGGTATCATTTAAATAAATTCGAACTTTTCTTTTTAATATTTCAATAGTTTCAATCTCATTTTTAATTATAAATTATAATTAAAAATGGCCCCCTTCAATGATGGTCGACCCCCTTCAACAAATCACTTAAGTTATAATATTTAAAATATTATAACTTTATAATATAAGCTCCGAATAATTAATATTTAATTAATCAATTAAATATTAATATCTCCCTCAAAAAAATGTCCAATTCACGAACTGTCTGGAGCTGGCGAATAAGTGAGTGATTCTGCATATGACCAAACCATACTGCTAAAAATAGCAGGGGTGCTTCGCTGAGTGCCAAATACTGCTAAAAATAGCAATCCAGGCAAATGGTGTCCGAA
>VDFB02122146.1:0-18352 GCA_007258455.2 Sequoia sempervirens | reverse complement strand
AGAAGTAGGTAAATGATTTGGATAGAAAGGTTGATGTTAGTGTGTGGAATGATGTAGGAGGATCTAAAGATCCTTCAATCTCAGGAGTGGAGGATGGTGATTATGGGTACTCTACAAGAGATATTGACACCCACAGATGATGACTGGATGCATTTGATGGGGTTATACTTTGTCTTGTGGATGCCCCAGATTCAAGCACATCGAGTGTTGATGACTACCCTAGTAGAGCAGTGGCATAGTGATACAAGCAGTTTTCACCTACCCACAAGAAAGGCTACCATTACATAGGAGGATGTGTGGTGGGTTCTTTGGCTATCAATCTCTGGAGAGATGGTGGTATACAATTTATGCAGGGTGAGAGCTACAATGTAGAGGGTATTCATGAGTAGGGATTTTCCCATTAGGGGCATGGAGATAGATTTGGAGGCTAGGATGGGTCAGTGGCCAGATCTTTGTTTATTTGTAGCTACATTGATTATAGGCACCCTGATGCTAGATAGGAGGTCATGGGGTTTTGTGGGTGGCTGGGTCGGTGTGCTAGGGAGTATGTTCAGTGATGGGACAATGTATGCATGGGGGTAGGTGTGCTAGCTGATTTATATAGATATATGCATTATGTAGTGTATAGGGATGGGAGGAGCTTGGGAGTGAGAGTGACTCTTCTTTATGTGTGGGCTTTTGAGAACATTATTGTTTTATGGCTACTATGCGACAAGTGATGGGGGGCAGATATGTCTTATGTCTTTATGTATTCAAGATTATGTTGTTATCATCACTTGGGGGAGCTAGATCATTGGTGTAGGGTTATTGATGAGATGGAATCCTTTATCTAGCAATTGTACATCGAATGCGAGGTATGGGAGGATGACCACTTGTACATGTCATACATCTAGAGGGTGCATTACTCGATAGGGAGGGCCCCAATGATTATTATGGAAATTTGGTCACTAGCAGGGGGTTCCATAGATAGAGGTAGTGTTTGGTAGAGTTTCCTACAAGAGGTGCTAGTGGGGTGGATATATAGAGTACGACATTTCCTATTAGAGCTGGCGAGATACACCTGTAGTTGCATGGGACTCACATCTAGGAGTTATTGATGTTAAGGAAACAATGTATTATGATACCTAGTGGGAGAGGCACTGATCCATTCGACTGACTATTCCCCATGATTAGCTAGCAGTAGCACAAGGCAGTAGTGATGAGCAGCATGGTAGCGATGATGACAGTAGCTTTGATTATGATGATAGTGATGACGATGGTAGTGATGGTGATAGTGGTGATGAGGAGGATGATGGTGATGATGGAGATGATAGATTTGGTGATGATGGATGGGAGGAGATCATGGTGGGGATGATGGGGGAGAGGGTCACCAAGTGAAAAAGATAGGAGATCTGCAAGCCCAACTCTAGGCTATGACAGTGGAGAGAGACTAGATCCATCAAGAGTGAGATCAAGTGAGGAAGGACCACCTGCAGGTGGTAGGGGAGAGGGATATGGAACTGACTGATGTTGTTTGTTTATAGGGGTAGATAGATGGATGGCTTACCACAGTGACTATCGAGATGGATGCGACCAGAGTAGAGGCAGTGGCATTGACAAGTAAGAGGGATGAGGCCAATGCATATGTGATATGGTTATAGGAACTATTAGATGGAGGGGATGGTGGGGGTGTAGGTAGCAGTTATCACAACAGATCAAGATCAACTGAGAGATGTGGAGAGGCTACAAAGAGAGTGGGATGTAGCTCGTTAGATTATTGGTGATGGTGGACTAGCGTATGCCTTTTCAGAGGTTGGTCAAGTTACTTGAGAGGTAGAGCGGTGGAGGAGGTTATATGAGGAGGCAGTGCCACCAGATCAGAGAGCCCCTAGTGTGACCATTAGTAGAAAATCCCATAGGCCAGCCCCATTTGGATCATGAGTTATCATGGGTCCTCCACAACAACCACAATTTTTCCCCATGATGGGCTCGAATTTTTGTACACACGAGAGAATTTTGTACATGTTTCATGACATTATATTTTGATATATGATATGATGGCTTTATTCTATATGATTTGTGAAAATGATGTTATGTATGGCTACTTATTATGGTATTATCATGTTTTATGCAGGATGTTGATTGATTATGCATGTGATTTGATGTAGGGCTATGATGTTACATATGATTATGCTAGATGATTTTTATGACATTTTAAGCACTTATCTAAACTTTGTGATGGGTTATATGTTAATGGTTATGATGTTTATTGTGATATGTATGTAATATGATGGATGTATTCAAGTGATGACATGCAATGTAGGTTTTGACAGTGAAGGACTTGTGTGTTCATTACTTGATGGATGGATGATAGTGATGACATGCCACTACCCATTTTAATTTCATTATTTGATATAATCCCAAGTCCATTAATAGATTGTATGTGTAGGCATCATTTTTTAAAATCTGCAAACAAACTACACTTCAAGCATGGGTTAGTGTCATACAAACTCTAATAAAATGCCTCTATGAAATAACTTAGGAATGCTTCCAAATGCAACAAATGATACTAGAAAGACCAAAGCATTATGAAAACAAAACCAAATTACCTATTTCATAGTTGGATTGGTGTCACATGTGCTAGTGACCCTTTCCCAATCCTTGATCAAAGCTAAGATGATAAAATGCAAATGGATATGGTGGAGTGATGATAAACAAGATCAAATCTCAAATGAAGAGAGTAACCTTGCATAAATTGTGAAGGATTTGCTTGAGGATGATGCACCTATTTAAAGATTTTCAAAATGCTAAGTGTTGAAGAGGGACCAATGTGGGACTAAGATTCTGCCAATGATAGAAGGACACTTGTCAAGTGGTGATTAGTTGATGCATGTGCAAGATTTGGGAAGAGTGCCCAAGAGGGGGAAAATTTGAATTCAAATTTTTCCATAAATGCTGAGAGGGGGACAAGGAAAAAAACAGCAATAAATGCCCTGTTTGACTTGTCATGTTGAGGGAAAATGATTGTTTTAATAAATCAATAAAATTGATTTATTGTGCAAGTGGATAGATCTAGATAATGCAAGTGGGATGGGATTAGCATTAGGTTAGGATTAGATTAAGTTAATGATGATTAGGCTGATTTAATGCTGATTAGATGAGTTGACATTTTGGACTTTGATAATTGATTTATTTAAATCAGAAAATGATGGAATATGATTTAGGATTTGATTTAAATGAAGTCCTGATTTATTTAATTAAATGGATGATGAAGGTTGAATGATAATGTTTATAAGATTATTTGATGAATGGTTTAAAGTGATGAATTTTCCTAATGTAAGAGCTAATTTGACTGAATCCGATCGAATGCATAATGTGAAATTTGCATGTCTACATTTTGCCCCTCTTTGAAGCAATGTACTTGTTGCGTTGGTTCAAAGAATAAACTTGCCGCTATCAAAATTTAAAAAATTTCATGATTTTTCGAATGCCCCAGCGGAAAGAAGTACACTGGTACATTGCCCCCTCGAGAGATCGTAGAGCTTAAAAGACTAATTTGAGGGTCGATCTCATGATAAAAGAGTGTTCAAAATGGGTGGCTATGGACGATGATGCAAATGAGATGCTTCAAGATGCTTAGAATAACAAATCTATATTATTCTAAATAACTTAAATGATGATATGATGTGAGATGGATGGCATGGATGATGTGGGATATGCTGTGATTATGCAACGGATGATTTATGAAATGCTTAGACTAACAGATCTATATTATGATGATGATATGCAATGCATGTGAAATGATCGATGTTTCCTATGATGTATGATATGAATGATATGTGGTATGCAGTTTATTGATGATTTGCAGATGCAAGATGGATGAATGGTGGATGCATGACGGATGCATGATGTTAGTGTGGAAATGAGATGATGACAAGAGGATCCAACAAGTCCATGATTGGTCGAGACTTTATTAGAGATGATGATGATGATAGAAGATGATGATGATAAATGATGATGATGATAAATGATGATGATTTGCTTATCAAGGATTGGGATTTTCAAAGGATCACTTACTTTATTTTTTGATAACATGCCTAAGCACGATGCATCAAGGTATAAAGGACCAGGATGGCGTTGTACTTAGTGTGATGGACTTTGACTCAACAAGCAGAGAGGAGTATTCTTGTTCACACTTGACATACGGAAACCTTGCTAGGGCGTACCTAACAAAGCAAGTATTCGCCAAGTTATTTTACAAGAACGTCCAACAAGCACATCAGACAAAATAATAATGAGGTTCTTCATTCCTATCTCTAAATCCTTCGCTCGATATCATCGGAAAGAGGTCCTTGGACTGAGCGCAATAAGATAAGTCAAAGAAAAAGACCAAGTACACAAACAAATGATGTTCTTCAATACCGGGCTTAGCCAAAGGGATGTGTTTTTGATAGATAAGAATTCAGCAGATATCCAAAATGATGCCTATTGTCGGAACGATATATCCTAGGACATGCATTGTATAGGATGATGATGGGTTGATAAGTTGATTGATAGGATGTTGATATAAGGTTGACCGACATGTTTGAAAATGATCAAGAGTTTGATTTTGCGTTTAATGATTTGTTGCTTCGATTTTGATTTTACAATTGAAGCTTTGCTTTTGCCAATTGTTGTGATTGTTTTTGTTTGTTTTTCCAAAGGATGAAGGTGATGATCAGTTTATCATGGATGATTGATTATTGCGTGAAAGCTTAAACGAGAATGGTGGATTTTCAAATATTTGGATGTTTTGACGCTTTTTGAAATGTTTTGAGGTTGCTTTTGGTGTTTTTGATTTTATGCATGTTTTGGGATTTTGATGTTTTGAATGTTTTTGGATTTTGATGTGATTCGAATGTTTTGGATTTTGATGTCTCTCGGGTTGATCAAAGATGAGCCTTGCCTACATTTAAGCTCGAGATCTATCGAAGTCTCCATTTTTAAATGTTTTTTTGATGTTTTTCTGACTTTTTGAGTGTTTTTGGATTTTTTGATGTTTTGGATGTTTTTGGATTTTCTGATTTTCTGATGTTTTTGGATTTTCTGATTTTCTGATGTTTTTAGATTTTCTGATGTTTTGGATGTTTTTGGATTTTCTGATTTTCTAATGTTTTTGGATTTTCGCATGATTTTGACGAATTGGATATGGATGTGTAATGATATCAGTGCTTTGTTTTGGGATTTTGTTGAAAACCAAGTTAAGGTTGATTGATCAAATCGATGGATTGATGATGATGATAACATTGTTGAGGATACACAACAATGCAAGGGCTGGATTGATCAGGATTGATAATGATAACATTGTCAAGGATACATGACAATGCAAGGATAGTGTTAAGCAACACAAGGATATCTCGAGATGATGATTTTTTGATTGGATTTGATTGATCATGATTGATGAAGCTTGGTTTCGAACAAAAGATGTTTGGATGATTTGATGTGATGTTTGACGTGCAGCTTAGATGCGACTGATAGTGATTGTTTGGATTGATGTTCAATGAAAGATGAAGCTTGATAAGGACTGTTTTCATCAAAATACGCCATGGGCTAGTGATTCGGATTTTTTCGCTCACAAGTGGTGGACCAATTTGATTTCATGTTTTCTAATGTTTGGATCGCCACATAAGCTGGAGGATATAGACCAAGGTTTATTTTCGAAGCAAGATGGATATATCTGCCCCCAATGTCTAGCAATGTATGGAATGCGATGGATGGATGCTCGGATAAGTGTATGGATGGATGGACATGGATTATCTTGCGATAAGATAAGGTGTTCGGATAACGAATGCTCATTTGGATAGTGCTTCAAAGCTCAAATAATGTTGCATAAGATAGGATCAATGAAAACAACCCATGTCAAGATGTTCACCGTAAGCAAGCGTAAAGTGTACCAAAATTTTACCAAGATCAAGATAAGTTGCATGATGGACGTAGATAGATGTGAATGGATTGGATAAATGGTTCATGGATGGATGGATTTATTATGGATAAGATGGATGGAATGCTCGATTTATTATGGATGGGATGAGATGCTTTCATCTGAACTGGCGCACGTAGATGCTCGATTCCACACATGAAGCCTGTTTGCCAGGTTTTCATCATTGTCTTGCCCAAAGTGCCACCGTAGTGGTTTTCACTAGAGGACGATTTTTATCTTTACTATTTTCAATCCTTTTTTTGATTTTTTTTTGGATTTTCATAATTTTTATTTATTTTTTATTTTTATTTTTCTGAAAGATTTATGCTGAACCACAGGGTGTCGCTGATGTAGATGCCCCTGTCATAATGTGCCATTGATATCCTACCTGAAGGAGCTGCTTTGCTAAGATACGTGCACTTGAATGCAACTTTTGGGATTCTTGATCTGCTTCGTTGATACCGGAGTTGACTTTGTCTTTGTGTGCACATCGCGATAGATTGCCTTCTGAATCCTTATGATGAAGGGTTGTTGCCAATACACGGTCAATGTGAGAATTGGGTATCATGGAGGCTGGATGGAGTGTGTTTAGGGATAAGAGATGGATTGGTTGACAGTTTGGAACCTTTGACTCTCCAAACTTGGGAAGATGAGCAATGATGGGTGGATACGGAAGTGTGCATGGAATTAGGACCAACTGCTTGATATACTTTGTATGTCGCTTGAAAAGCTTTCTTTTGCTTTTGCGGACATTCTTGATGGATACTTTTCCCTTTTTGATCTTGCCCCACAGTTTCTTTGACTAATGGAGTTTGATAGGGATGATCTTTCTTTGGTATCCATTTGTATTTGATTTGTTCGATATGCTTCTCAACTTCTTTTGCTTTGATGACGTTCTTTGTACTTTGATTCAAATATTTCCTTTGATGTTGGTCCCACTTCATGGATGGGGTGATGGGTGGATAAAGATACATGACGTGACTGGTTGTAGTATTGACACTAGCTTCATCATAAGGACTCTTCGTGCTCCCTATGTTGATGTTTGCTTGAGATGAAGTTGCCCCCAGTATGGTGATAGTATCACCTTCATGCTTTGATTCTACTTGCTTTGAGATATTTTGTTCAGTAAATGTGCTTTGACAAATGATCACTGTAGATGACATTGTTTCAATTTTTCGCTCTGCTAACTCTGGATTATCCTGTTCTTTCTGACTTGTTTCCTTGAGTGGATAATGTTCGATATCTTTATTCATGATGTCCTCAATCTGAACTTGGGACATGTTTGATCCTGATGTTGACAACTCCATTTGATTGTAGGAGTTAAGAATCTGCTCTTTTTGTGTAACAAAATTTTGTTCTAAATGAAGATCATCTACGTGCCCATCTGTAGAAAGCATCTCATGGGTAGATGGAGGAGTATGGATATGATCATCTTGCATAGATAGGAGAGTGTCCATCAGATTATTGTAGTATCTTGAAGATACAAATTCTTGATCTTGATTAATTTCGAAGTTGCTTTTAACATGCTTTGGATCAAGTTCTTGACATGGGTCAGTTTCAAAGGATGGACTGCTTACAAATGGCTCTTGGATATCTTCATTATGCATGGGAAGTGGCTTAATATCTTCATGATTTTTGAGTGGACTTGGATCAGGTGTTGAGTTGAAGATTCCTTCAATATCGGCAATCATGAGGTCGAAGGATGTCAATATGTCTTGGAAAGGACCATTGCTAGACCTTGGTGAAAGATTCTGATCATGCTTTGGCATAAATTCTTGAGATATGTCCTCTACCTCATTAGGTGATGTAGATACATTTTCAACATGATCACTGGTCGATGCCTCGTTGGATGAAGCGAAAATATCTTTATTGATGGATAGATTTTGAACATTGTTTTCAACAATTGCAATAGAGAGATTTCTAATGTCTTCAACCATAGGGTCAAATGATGTTGACATTTCTTGAATTGGATCATTGTTGGGTATTGTCGATGTATTTTGATCATGATTGAGAGGTGACTCTTGACATATATTCATTTGATCATTGGATGGAGTAGACACAACTTCAAGGTATTCAATGATGGAGTGATCTTGATCTTTGTTCTCAACAGTTGTTATCTTTTGTGTTTGTGCTCGTGTTGGTTGGGTAGCTTGAGAGGTTTGGGCAATTTGAGAGGATTGTTGCACTTGTTGAGCTTGTGTTGCTTGTTGCATGGCTAGATATTGTTGGTATCCTTTTTGAAAAGCAGCTTGTAATGTCACATTGTATTGGATTGATGTGGTGGAAATTGGTGGTGGTGGGGGTGGTGGTGGATTCGAAATCATGTTGGATGTAGTGACAAGTGTTTGAGATACGCTTGGATTGATTGTGGGGGTTTGAGATGTGATGGGCGTGATAGTGGTGTTTGGAATGATTGAAGGGATAGTGATGGTTGGAATAACTGAGGTGATAGGTCCTTGGGAGACCGTATTTTGATTGGTTGGGATCATCATTGTTGCTTGATTAGATACCATCTGTTGGTGCGATGTCGATGGTATATTCAAAGGATTTGACGTGATGGTTTGATTGACGTTAGTTGGATTGAATTGGGTGGCGTGATTGGTGTTAGGTAAAGGGGGAATCCCTAAACCAAGGAATGATGTAGGTAATGGTGGTGGAGATTTCCCTTGGCGCAATGCCTCAACTATTTCCGCAATTTGATCTTGCCAAATTTGTTCTTGATTTTGATCTTGACTCACTTGAGATAGTTGATTTGGCTTGTGTTCAAGTAGTTTTGGCATGCATGTTTGCAGTTTTTGAATGGGATTATGGGAAAATTGACTTTGGATAATGTTCTGATTTGGGATGATGTTTAGATTTGGCATGATAGGATGAACATTGTTGGTATTGGGAATCATTTTTCCAAAGTTTTTCGAGTTAGGATTCATGTTTCGAAAAGTTGCACTTGGTACATCCACATTTGGTTTGTAGGGATTTGGTGGGATGATGTTGCTCGTTTGAAGATTCATGTATTGATTGTTTGATTGGTGGATTTGTTGGTTTGGACTTAGATCTATCATTGGGAAATGTGTTCCAAAATTTGACTTGGGCATACTCACACTTGTTGTACCACTGACATTTGTCGAAGGCAATGATCCCATGCATGGACTTTGATAATTGATAGGCATTGCAAGGCTTTGAAGATTCAACTGATTTGGATTACCCAAGATGTATGGATCAAGTTTATATTCCATGTTCTTCTTGTGTTTTGACCTTGTTATGAAAGTGACCTCTAAGGTTCTTAGGACCAATGGCAAGATGGAGGATGAAAGGTGGATGATATGAGTGATGAACGTTTAGGAACTTTGAATCAATGCTAGACTTAGGGATTTTGATTTTTGATTGTTTGATGTGGATGATGAACTTGTAAACCCTAAGATGTTGGATGTTATCTTTAGGATGAACTTATTCAAAAGGTTTGCTAATTCAATTAGATGTATGAGAAAGGATGCATTCCCACACACCTAATTAAACAATTGACTTTGATTTGGTTTAAGGATGTACCCAAGTCTAGAATGATGTTTGCAAAGATCTAAAGTTGTTTTGGTGAGATGGATTGATGAATGTTTGGAAGATAGATGAAAGTTTTGATGATCCTAAGAGACTTAGAGAGACTTTGTTTACTAGGCCAAGGTATTGAAGAACACACTTTTCTCTAAAAACAATCAAAAGACCAATATAACCAAGAGATATCAAGCACATGTGTGGGGTCCAATTTGTTATCTTTGCTTAGTGTATTCCTTTTACCACAAACACACTCTTGATTAAAGTTTCAAACTAAGATGTCCAATGTCTTAATTTCTTTAAACCCCACAAGATATTTTATGTGGAAATTCAATGAACTTAAGGCAAGGGTTTTCCTATTGTTTACTCAAGAAGACAAATTGAGGTATAATCCAATGCTTAGGAACCTCTACGACGTGAATCTGCAGGGAAAGCAGTAACATATGGATTGAGTCAATGATATTTGTCTTCAAGAGGGTTTGAAATTTTGGAGAATCATGTTGAATGTTTGTTTGCAAAATGTTTTCGAATACACACTGTGTTTTCAAACAAAGAATAGTTACAAGCCCTATGGATGTGTAAGACAATATTTGTTGATTCCCCACTTGACAAGTCCAGCTACGCCTACTTTAGCGGATGGTTAGATGCTTGACCCCACTGGCTCCCTCCACGGCACTCACTTATACGGGGCAGCCAAGCACCAACACCCATGAAACTCCCATGGCATGCTTTCCATCTCTACTAAAAGCCGTAAAATTGTGGGGCTGCTTCGTAACGACCGTTCTTGCACCAACAAACAGATTAAGGATTTTGGCAAAATTCTACACATGGGTTCTAGTAAGGACTTCCGTCGCGGAGATTGACTCCATACTGCAAGAGTCCCCTCGGATCCATCTTGTCGGATCCAACCGGCAGATTATGGCGCTTAACCAAAACCCTCATTTATATCCCTACTGGAAATACTCTTGGCTTTAGAGTGTTACCGCTGAGTCGCCGCTGGGTGAGTACTTTTTCCCCAAGGCAGGCCCTCTAAGATAAACAAAAGCGAGCAAAGACACAATCCGTAACTCGATCGATCTTTGATGGCACAAAGAAAGAGAATGTACGTGAAAATGCCCCTACTCACACTCGCACAAGATGTTCAATTTTTAAACCCAAATTGAAGTGTTTCAAAGCAATAAAATGTATTTTGAGTGTTTCTCTTGCACCCTAGATCGCATGAAGCGCAAGGGGAGAGGATACGTACTCAAAAGACAATCACACAATTCAAACACTTGTTCGTTTTATACCCTTTAAAGCAATTGTGAATTTGTTTTAAGCACCAAATGAAATGTGAGGATTGCTTGTTCAATTTTTAACCCAAAACAACATCTAGTAAGTGTCTAAGCTTGAATTTTAGTCCAAATTTTGAAAAAAAATTGACGATCTAGTTGGCTTAAAATAGAAAACTAAAGCGTAAAATAGAGGCTCTAAGCATTAAAAAATGCTTTGTCAACTTCAAGTTTGATGCTCATTTCTCCAACTCAAATTTGTTTTATTGTTCGATTCTTAGGTGAGAGCCAACTACTATTGTTTCCCAATACCAACCTACAAAAATTAGAAAACAATCACAAATAATAAATAGGATATCCTAAGAAATCAATGATAACTTTATGACAATCTAAAGCACACATTGATGATCTCCTAAATGTGTTTGAAACATCACAAAGGCTACAACGATTAAAATGTGTGTGTGTTCAAACTGCACTCAAAACTTAAATCAAACAAGCAGATTCAATTTTTCCAAATGCCTTACTTGATTTTGACTGAAAATAGAAAAGCTCACCTCCAATCGATATCCAATGTTTAATTTCAATGCATAATAAATCTTGCTTATATATTAAGACTCCTCAAGTCATAAAATCAACGCAGTTAATAAATGTAAATCAGTCATGTTCAATGCTGCATCTCCATAAATTTGTATCGTTTGGGTGAGTAAAGATGTTGCCACCTAAAAAGGATCTTTTCAAGTCATATCAGGAGTAAATGTCTTTTGTAAAACAGTCATGAATTGATTTGGACTTCCTAATGGATTATTGACAAAGACTTAATATTCGCCCTCATAAATCCATCTATTTTATATCACCCTCATAAATCTCTGTCAGAACTTATTTTTCAACCCCTACGCAACCATTCATTAAATCAATCCCTATATAACCTTTCATAAATGCGAACAGTGCAGGAAAAGACAATATCAATCAGAAACAACTATATAAATCGAGAAAGACAGCAATATAGTTGAGAAAAATAGAGATATTAATGACCAAATTGCAGACAAAGTCTGCTACTGTTCTGACAGAAATCCTCTTTGCTTACTGCATCCACACGCATTTGTATAGAAGTCATGTCGGCCTCTTTAGGGGATCCATGGAGATTTTGAGCCTCAAGGCATGTCAAGCGAAATACTAAACGAGTTGCGCGGGGCTTTGCTTGCAATCTTTACATCCATATAAGTAACCCACCGTCATTGCTATTTCCAGAGCAGTAGAAGAATAATAATGGGGAGCCAGACAGATCACGGGAGATCATGGAGGGAGAGCTGTCAGATCCTTACCTAATTCCAGAATGTCAGCAAATGCAAGCTATTAGAGGATACGTGCAGAACCAATATGCTAGAAGACCTCGAAACTTTTTAAAGCAAATGAAATTTGCGAAAGCAAAGGCAAGACACGTGAACTGTTTGAAAGTCTCGAAGCATAGACTAAGCGCGTGGCTATTTGATAGTTTAAAATCATAGAAAAAAGTGTGTGGACTGTTGTAGAAGCATAGACAAGACATGCGAACTGTTTGACCGAATATTTCTTTGAAATGTGATCTCAAGGAATGCTGCGCAGGAAGAAGCACTAAATGCGTGAGGAACTTTTCAAGCAAAAACCGAATTTTTCATCCTTTGACCAGCATCCTCCCCTACGCAAAGAATATTCACTCAACAAGGCATAACTAACAAACTTTCTAAAGCACGTAATGGGAACAATGGGCAGTGATGATATAATGCGCAGCTAACTTCAAAATGTTTAGTGTCATTTCATTGTACCGCCCCAGTTATAGCTAACTTAGAGGAACACGCACAGTGAAAGATTGATATGCAAGAGTGGACACAAAGAACAGGCACGTCGACTGTTATAAGAAATGCCTGAAAGAGATGTCAGCTCAAGGTGAACAACAATGTAATTGGCAGGTGTAAAGCACATCACAACCTATGTTGTCATCCCTCCAGCCCGCGCCCAAACAGATGTTGTAGTTGCAGCTGCTGTGGGAGATATGTATGCAAAAATCTTACACAAGGCGTGTGAACTTTTTCACAAGATTCCTCAAAAGAAATATGGTCTAGAATGAAATCATTGCATGATACGCACCAAATGAACTTGAAAAGGCTTTAGAAACTTTTAAGCAAATGCAATACATTGCTTTGGCAGACATGTACGCAAGATGTGGTCGCATTGACAAGGCTCGTGGACTGTTTGACAGAATGCTTCAAGAGGATGTGGTCTCATGGAATGCAATGATCGCCAGACCTGCACAAAACAGATTCAAAACACTTGAGTCAAAGGCATATGGACATCCATAAAAAGACGTGAAACTTGAAAAAAAATAAAAATATGTTAGATGTTTCTAGCGCCAAAACGTGGTGCATAGACAAGGTGCGCGGACTGTTTTGATAGAATATGGACTGTCAGACAGAAAAAGGCATAGACAAGGCACGGTAACTATTGACAGTGTGCCTCGTGGTCTCATGGAATGCAATGATCGCCAGACCTATACAAAACACATTCAAAATGTAGATAAATCCGCGCACAATTTATTCTTAGTATTCCTCAGAAAACAACGCTCCTCTCAAAATCTGCAAACACAAAGATAATAGCAACAGGTGTGCAAAACTTTACCAGCGAGAACAAAGACTCTTCTGATGCACAAAACTTGGAGTAAGGAACAAATGCTTTATTTCATTGATCTATTGTTATCTTAACTTATACACAGCTTCTTCAAAACTCTAATGCAGATCTATTGTTTTCTTTAATGCAGATCGTTCCTCAATGAATGATGAGAAAACTCTACATGATGCGCCTCCCTTAACCAGAATGATAACAAAATAAAAGACCAGTGATATCAATGCCTCTCAAGCAAATGCAGTGACATTACTCATTAAGAAATACAGCTCACAGTTGATCTGAACCTCATTAGTTTTTATAAAGTATACATGAGATGCAGTCATCAATAAATCAACATGAGATCCCAACGAATAAAGAAAACATGCGATTCAGTCAGCAATAAATCAACATGAGATGCCAACGAATAAAGTAAACATGAGAGCCCTCCTTCTAGCGCCAAATGTAGGCATCATTTTTTAAAATCTGCAAACAAACTACACTTCAAGCATGGGTTAGTGTCATACAAACTCTAATAAAATGCCTCTATGAAATAACTTAGGAATGCTTCCAAATGCAACAAATGATACTAGAAAGACCAAAGCATTATGAAAACAAAACCAAATTACCTATTTCATAGTTGGATTGGTGTCACATGTGCTAGTGACCCTTTCCCAATCCTTGATCAAAGCTAAGATGATAAAATGCAAATGGATATGGTGGAGTGATGATAAACAAGATCAAATCTCAAATGAAGAGAGTAACCTTGCATAAATTGTGAAGGATTTGCTTGAGGATGATGCACCTATTTAAAGATTTTCAAAATGCTAAGTGTTGAAGAGGGACCAATGTGGGACTAAGATTCTGCCAATGATAGAAGGACACTTGTCAAGTGGTGATTAGTTGATGCATGTGCAAGATTTGGGAAGAGTGCCCAAGAGGGGGAAAATTTGAATTCAAATTTTGCCATAAATGCTGAGAGGGGGACAAGGAAAAACAGCAATAAATGCCATGTTTGACTTGTCATGTTGAGGGAAAATGATTGTTTTAATAAATCAATAAAATTGATTTATTGTGCAAGTGGATAGATCTAGATAATGCAAGTGGGATGGGATTAGCATTAGGTTAGGATTAGATTAAGTTAATGATGATTAGGCTGATTTAATGCTGATTAGATGAGTTGACATTTTGGACTTTGATAATTGATTTATTTAAATCAGAAAATGATGGAATATGATTTAGGATTTGATTTAAATGAAGTCCTGATTTATTTAATTAAATGGATGATGAAGGTTGAATGATAATGTTTATAAGATTATTTGATGAATGGTTTAAAGTGATGAATTTGCCTAATGTAAGAGCTAATTTGACTGAATCCGATTGAATGCATAATGTAAAATTTGCATGTCTACAGTATGGTATTAGGTGTACTAAAGCTTTCCTTTGGTGGTAGTTTATGATTTAGATTTCAATCCTATGATGATAGTACCATATGTTTTCTTCACTTTTGTCTCTTCACTGTGATAGGTGGATGTTTTTATTTGCAGAGTATGTAGTCATAAATGTTATAAAATTCATGGTAAATACTTATGTGGGAATAATTTTTTATGCATATGATGGATGGATATAAAAATGTTGATGCCTATATATCTATGGCATGCTTATGATGTGAGATGATTTTCTTATATTAATGAATTCATATTTCATGTATGATGTCTAATGGGATGCGTATGAATTTCATGCCATTGATAACACCTAATCTATAACTTGGATGTCAGCCTATTTACATTTACTTTTGCATTAATAGTGAATTTTATAGTTGATTTGCAATGGCTGATTTGCATCACGATAAAATAAATAGGAGAGAGCGAAAGATTTCTTAACCAAAGTTATTAATATTAATAGGTTCCTTATGATAGTTTTCCCTCTCTTAGTCATTAGTTCATCCATGAATCTGGCATCATATCAATGGCCTTTTTTTCAATTATGTACTCAAAATTCCCTTATCAAAATCATGTGAATGCAAGTATGAGTGCTTGATTGTTTTTGTGTCATGATACATTATGTACTCTAGTCTAGATGTGTAGGAAGGGACAAGGGGATTGGGTTAGATGGAAAAGGTAGGGGGGATGGTAGTTTGTGTGAGGAAATAAGAAAGGGGATGGGTGGAATTATGTTGGGAAAATATGGTGAGCAATCCTTAAATTTAATATAGCAAAGGACATTATGCCCCAATGGTATAAATGACCAAAGGCACAATCATGTACCTTGCATGGACTTTGAGACTCACAAAATATGCACAAAAAAAAGATTATACCCAATCACTAAATGAGTCCTAACAACCTTAGGGGATCATAGAGGGGATAATATAGCAGACCGAAATGTTTTTAACCCCTCTAGATAAGGCATTAGAAATCATTAGAAAATCACAGACATGCCATACAAAATTACCCATGTCTACTCTGTACCTTGTCATTGACACACCAAGATATGAAAGGATCTAGGTGGCCCCCAACTTTGTAACTTCATAGGTTTGTGATCACAATAATAAATCCCAAAAAAAAAAATCCAAATCTCTTGCCAAAGATAAGATTGGTAGATGTTGTCAAACCAAGGAAGGATTCATCCTATCAGGAAAAGATGGAGGGGATTGTGATGGGCAGCAAGTGGAGTGGTGAGATATTTTTTAGGGATTACACTGATAGTTTAGAATTAGGGGTCTATGCGGGCATGCATGCTATTTTCTTTCTGTGTTGTTTGTCTCGAGGTGATGTGGGTGGTACCTTTGGGATTATGATTTTTTTTTATTATGGGTGGTATTTATTATGGGATGGAATGTTATTATGGGATGAATGAATGAGAAACTAGGCATTTTGAAGACTGCTTCCTACTACACATGATACAGTGGGGTGATGGAATGAATTAGGGGAGGAATGGGATGGGAGTATTTGTGGCCAATTCACACCTTATACAAACACCATCATATAAAATTCATGGGTGTGGTGGGTTATGTGTATGGTAGGCCTAGGAGTGCAAATAACTTCATGCTAACTATAAATTCATGTCTTGTGTTGATTGCATGG
The DNA here is from genome assembly GCA_007258455.2 of Sequoia sempervirens. Lineage (NCBI taxonomy): Eukaryota > Viridiplantae > Streptophyta > Pinopsida > Cupressales > Cupressaceae > Sequoia > Sequoia sempervirens. Next base: position 1,883 of record VDFB02122146.1, on the reverse strand, counting down.
TGTTAGGGTGGTCAATTTTCAGCCAAAAGTAATTCAACAATAAAATAATCATGTGAGATTTATAACAAGCATGAGTGGTGTGTGATGGTGATAATCATGCAAGTTATCTTATTTATTATTGCTACTGCATGCATGTGTCTCTTTATGTTTTTGTTGGTTTACTATGAGATCTTAGATCTTGGGGGCTTGATCATCCTCGTTGATCCTTGTCATCTTATCTTTGCAATAGTTGCATAATTGGACTTCTTGACTTATTTTTCTACTTTAGCATGAGTCTAAGTGTGAGTTCATACTCTCACTAAAGTGGGGGCTAAATGTAGTGTAGGAAATTGTATACCTTTGCAATTTCACACTATGTTTGCATCCCCTAAATAAATTGGACTTAATTAAGCCTCTAATTGACCAAATTATGCATTTGAAAGCCTTATTATTCTCATTTTCCAAAAGAGAAACCTATATTAAACAATTAGCAACATTAATTAAACTACCTTGGAAATTGAGTGTCCTAGACTTAGGTCCTATGACCCATTCTCCCAAGGGCGAATGGGTCCCCTCTAAGTCCTAGGACCTAATTTTTAATATGTTTTTGGCAGCATTTTAATGATTCAAATTCAAGTTTCAAGTGTTGGCTTTTAGAATCTGATTTTTTGGAAAAAAGAGATAAACAATTATAAATACATAGTATTTCTATCATTTGAGAAAAAAACTAGGAAGAACACACTTTTTGGAGACTTCAAAAGAGAAAATATTATTGTCAAGAGTATTGAAGAGCAACATTATCAACCATCTACAATAGAAATCAAGATCATATCATCATGTCAAAGTTAATGTGTGTTCATGTCATTTTTTGGAGCTAACATTATAATGTAGGTTTCAAGCATTCAAGCAAGCATCCAGGCCTCAATCAATCACACCAATTCATGCAATATCCAACCCTTAAAGTAATGTGTTTGACTTCAGTCCTCTAAGGGCAGCAATTAAGGGTTTGGTGAGTTGTAACAAGCTTTGTTCATTCATCAATTCCTTGTCATTATTTCATTATCAAGGTTTAATTACCAAATATGGGGTTTGACTAAGGAAAACCCCCATTCACCAAAAAAAAAAATTGCTTCTCTCTTTGAATGTGCAAATTTATAGGTGAAGAAGGACTAAAAGTTGATCAAAGGAGAAATTTTGCAAATTTTATTTCTAGCTTTCTGATAGAAAAACCTAGAGGAATCAAAAACTTAGATCTAGGATAAGAGAATTACAAAAACTGATTTTGGACACTCTGCTTAGGACTCATTCACCCAGGGGTGAACCAGTCCTACTACATGCCCTGAAACCCACTTTTTATCATAGGTGCTATAGACATCTAAATTTGTCCACTCCCATATGGTCAAACTTATCCTTATATTCTCCTAGCCCATCTCCATATTCATATATTAATTAAATAATTCATCACTTGATTAATATTTATCATATTCCTAACATTCCCTAAGGTGCTTAATTATTTAATTAAATACTTCACCCCTTTCCTCTCCAAATTAAATAAATAGACTAATTTATTTAATATTGGTCATTTTATCCCACATGGATAAAATCAATTTTTAATTCATCCTTTTTCCCTCTCCACATGTCACTATTCTCCACAATTCTTCCTTAATCTAGGTTAACTTAATTAACCTATATTAGGATGTGAACACCATTAATTGTGGTTAGTGTAACATCCTCCATAATTTTCCATTTTCCTCTAATCCTATCATTAACTTGCCTAGTCAGTTGCACAACCACTAATCATGATTAATTATCCCCTAACCTAAGTCTCTTTCCATTTATGGCATGAGTACCTAAGTCAACCTTCTTTAATTATTTCTCCTTTTGGAGAAGCAATCTCCATCCCC
>VDFB02122145.1:0-15869 GCA_007258455.2 Sequoia sempervirens | reverse complement strand
TAACAAGGAAAGAACACCATGTTTGCTACTTGTTTGGAATGGTAGGCATATGCTCTCCCCTTAACTGGGTGACTAAAAAGCCAAATCCATTCTTTTTCATTTATTTTTGGTGTGTTTTGAATGGTAGGCATATGCTCTCCCCTTAACTGGGTGATCAAAAAGTCAAACCCATTCTTTGTTAATTTGAGAGTGTGAGTAGGGTACACGACGATGGTTCTCTCTTTATTCATGCAGAATAAAGAGGATCAAATTGCAGGTATAATCTTTCACTTTTTTTTATCCTAGAGGGCCTACCTTGGGGAAAAATTACTCACCCAAGGGAATGACTCAACTGGTAACACTCTAAAGCCAAGAGTATTTCCAACCAAGATATACATGTGGATATTGGAACAAAAGCCAATATCATACGGTTGGTTCTAACGAGAAGGGAATAAATGGTCTCTCACTTTGATGGATCAAACCCTATGAACGGAAAGTCCTTACTATTTAACCCTTGTTATAGAATTGGCCAAATCCTTTATCTATTCTCTTGGTACAACAATGATCATTGTGAAGGCATCCACATTCTTGCAGTATTTAGTAGAGATGATCAGTCTACCATGGGAGTTTCATGGAGGCTGGAAGCTTGGTCAACCTGAGAAGAGAGTCAATGTAAGGGGGAGCCCATGTGGCCAAGCTTCTGAATTCATCTGCTAAAGAGAAGTGTGGTTGGGGTAAAACCTGCATGGAATCCTTGGAAGAGAATATAGTCCATCATGGCCCTAGGGAATGTACGTTGTGCTTGATTGTGCTTGTCAAAGATTTTTCAAAACAAACCTAAAGCAAAACATTACACACTACAAAACTACAAAAACTATGATTTAGAATACATCATCTAGAATAAATTGTCCTTTGACCAAAAACCAGAAAAATTGAGTATATTAAACTGGAAACAATCTGCCACATCCCATAGTTTAGTGCTTCCACTGCTTTCTTTGGTGCTTTCACTAATTTTTCTAGTGCATTCACCTTCTGTTACAATGCTTCCACCTTATTTGTCAGCACATTTGAGCTATTATGTGGCACATTCGCCTCATTCTGTTGTGCATCCCAGCCATTCTGTGGCACACCCAAGCTTTTCTGTGGTGGATTTGCCTCATTCTGTTGTGCATCCTAGCTATTCTGTGGTGCATCTGAGTCATTTTGTGGTGCTTCTTCCTTTTAGCTCTTCTGCCCTCTGTAATGGTGTTTCCACCAAAATCCAAAAATAAAAAGCTGAATATAATTCCCATCCATCATTTTGGAAGCAGAATTCAAACATCTTTCTAGTTTAGAGTCACTTTTAGCCTTGACAAGAGTCTAAACATGGCTTTTATCCAATGACTTCATGAAGGATCAAAATTTGAAAACCAAAAACCATACCCCTTAGTCCAAAGGATCGTAAAAAATGTCTTGCAATACTTTACGTAGACTTTAGGGATAGATTGCTCTTCAATTTTTACAGAAAAGCTTCCAAGAATAACATCAATTTGTATTCATTTTATTATTTCCAAAATCCAAGAATCTTCCAAAGATTCAAACATTTTGTATAGAAGGAAATTTCTCACCATTTCACAATTGGAATCAAAATTTCAAAATCTCCTCAAGTTTGAAATTATCCCTTAGAGTCCAAAACTTTGTTAAAATTAAGTTATCCAAGTGAAACATTTTACCTAAACTTTGATCAAACATCTAAAAGTTCCCATCATTGTCAACACCCAAATTTGATCATCAAGTTTATTTTCCCTATCAAGGTTTTTACCCTTCATCATTGAAACAATACACTTTGTATCAAATTTCATCACCTTGGTTACATCAATAGAATTCATCATTCTATTCGACCTAGGCATTTCCTTGGCACTCTCAACAATGATCAAAATTTAGCAAACCTTAGTCACTTGTATGCCCATTTTAACAAGGTCCCACAAAAAAAAACTTAAGGACAAAGAAATCAAACCTCCAAATACTATGGCTGAAACAAAAGAAAATTCTTTTCATAAAATTTCTCAAAATGAAACAAAGGAGATAATAGAAGAAGAAATCGAACAAGTGAATCAAGACCCCAAATTCCATAAACTTCTAGAAAGAATCTTTGAAAAGGATGGGGAGAAATACCTTTTGATGTTAGCCAACCAAGGGGTTAAGTTACCAAATGACTTTGATGTTAGTAAATTGAAAAGCATCCCAAAGAAAACTGAAACTAAAACACCTACTGCAGATCAAATGGCTACCTTGACAAACTAGATGCAAAAAATTCAACAACTCCAAGATATGCAAGGGGGACTCCAAAATGATACCTATTGCGAGATATTTTTCCTATCCCTTTGATAGAAGGTTAAACATGATACCATTTCTCACAAATTGTGACTTACCAAAATATGGCAAATACAATGGAAAGTTTGATCCAATAGATCATGTGCGAGAGTTTCGAACCACGAGTCTCAAGTTCGCTCATGAGGACACATACTTAATGGGACTCTTTCCTTGTAGTATAGGGGGCATTGCATGGAATGGTTCTCGAAGTTACAACTAGGCATAAAATCCTTCGAAGAATTGGTTACAAATTCATCACACAATAATCCTACAACATCACACATGAGATAACCATGAAGGACCTTTGTAATACTAAACAAAAACAAGGAGAATATTTTCTCATATTCCTCCAAAGGTGGAGAATGTTATTTGCTCATGACGCTCGTCCCATACCCAAACAAGAAAAGATGGAAATTTTTATCTATAACCTTAACAATGAAATGAGCTATAGGTTGCAATTACAATGTGCCCCTAGCTTTGAGAAGATGGTAGAAAATGGTGTCAAGATCAAAGAAGCATTAGTAAAAAGAGGGGTATTGAAAATTCACAATGAAGGGTCAAACAATGCTAGTTCATCTAACCATCATAACAATGATCAACCCAAATTTTGGACAAGGAACAAGAATGCCAATGATGGTACCACCAAAACACGTAATGCCAAACCAATCTTTAACTTGTCAGGAACCACAACCAAGATGGATCAAAATATCAATCAAGGCAATAATCATAATGCCTCCTCATCCAACAATCAAAGTGGTCACAATCAAGGTCACACCCCATCGAAACTTCCACCATATCAAACATAATCAAACCACCAAAAATTCATCCCTTTGGGTCAATCACACAAATCTGCATTGAGGGAACTTCTTGAGAATAACTTCATAACACTACTTGGCACTCGAGGCTTTGAACCTAAAGTAAAATTGTCATGGTGGAATAATTCATATTATTGTGAATTTCATCGATGCAAAGGTCACCAAACAAATAGCTGCATGCAATTGAAACATAAAATACAAGACTTGATAGACAACAAAGTCATACAAATAGAGGGACTCCAAACAAATGTAGATCACAGAGCATTAAAAAATCCCTTACCAAACTATGAAAAAGGGGAATCCTCTACGATGAATAACAAGGAAAAGAATGTAAACTATGTCCATGATACTATCATAAATCATATCTCAACAATAGAAAACCAAATGAATACCATTGAAACCAATGATCATCAAAACATTACTGTGAATGATACTCTGATCTATGACATTCCAATCGAACAAGAACAAGACAGTTTTATACTTGAAAATCAAATCAATGACACCAAACTAGACGTGAACAAAAATGATACTCAAATCAATGTCATCAAAATCAATGGGAAACCAGACAATGTACTAGTAAATGTGACAACAAGAGCACAAGCCAAATATGTCTTAAAAGGAAGTTCATCTAAAACACACATGGCATCATCTAATCAATACAACATAGTGGACCAATTACAAAAGACCCCTACACAAATATCAATATTGGAATTGCTCAAAATTTCACCTTCCTATAAAGAGATTTTGGAAAATGCACTAATGGACACAATAGTACCAACAAATCTGGAAGTTTGTAAATTCGAAGCCATGGTGGGACATTTAACCACACCACATTTCTTATGATTTTTTGAAAATGATGACACATCCATTTCTCATCCCCACAATGTTTCTCTTTGTATCAAAGTCCTAATCCATAAACATCGTGTCAAACACGTCCTAATAGATAGAGGAGCCAACCTGAATATATGTACTTTAAAGCTTGTCCATGTCTTGGGATTTTCTAAGAATGCAATTGATTCAAAGAAAAAGATTACCATAAAAGCATATGATGATGAGGAAAGAGCTTCACAGGGGTTAATAATCCTACCTATTCAAGTGGGACCAATCCAAAAGGATGTAATCTGCCAAGTCTTAGATAAGGATCTAACCTATAACATACTATTAGGTCAACCATGGATTTGTGAGATGCAAGCGGTTCCTTCAACATATCACCAATGTCTAAAATTTCCTTGTGGTGGCCAGGAAATTACCATTTCAGCTGATTCAAATAGTCCACAAAATTGTAATATATTGAAATCTGTCAAAGATATCTTTGTGCCTCATAATAGAGAAGCCTTCACTCCCACTCCTTCCAATAAGCAGAGCTAGTTGAGTTCCTCATCCAAACCATTGTTCATTTCCAAAAATCATGAATTTTTTTCCAATTCTATGTCTAAACAGATTGAGAAGAAAGAAGAAGCTACTCCATCCACCTCATCAAATCCTGAAGCCCAGTTGGATTCCTTGTCAAAAAAATTCAATGAAAAAGTCCAATTCAAAGACAAAGGTGTTGGTGAATACTTCTTTGAATGGTCCCGACCCCTTTCACACTTTTCTTCTCCAAAATTTTATGGACAACCCTCCACATCAACATAATAGACCCCACAAATAGTTACCAAATTTGATTGATGATTCATAAAAGAAAGCACCAGGTTTGATGAAGTAGAAGACAATGATGTCCTAAACTAGCTTTATAAAGATGAGGAAGAATCCCAAGCAGCAATTGCAATTGTACAAACAAATTAATATGGAAAAGGTTTCACTATCTTGGAAAAGATGGGATATGAAGGGAAAGGTCTCAAGGGTAAAAGGAAAGAGGGAATTGTAGAACCAATTCAACCCATTTTAATCAATCCAAAAGATAAAACTAGTCTGGGTTATAAAGAAGACACAAAAGAAAAGGCGGTTGAAAGAATCCTATAATTACAAGCTAGTGAAGAGCATGAGAATGATTCCAATGAATATGAGTCAGACTCACTATTATAAGAATCTTGTCATGACAAGGATATTGATGTGGTACATAAATATGCACCCCTACTCAAAGAGGGACAAGGGTTAGGTTCTAGACCATTTGAATTTGGATCGCAACATCTTGATGATTCCAATGAAAATGATTCAACTCGGAGTGAAATAGGTAATTCAGAAGAGAGTTACCTTCTAGAGCTCGATTTTGCTATTGGATTAATTGAGAACACCACTATCCGAACCCTTACCATTTCTAACCTTAACCCGTCTAGTGACTGCTTACCCTTGGTACATACTGTGCTTATAGATTGGGACCTAACCAAGCCATTTGATATCCCTACATTTTCAAATGATGGAATCATTGTTAATTTCCTCTATGCCAATGATCCCAAAAAAAATTCAACCAATGAACATCATAACAAGGCTTCCACACAAGGGAGTATCAAATCCTCTAGCTACAAAATGAATAATACAGAAAAATAGATTTGATACTGAAAACCATTCAATGGCAGTATCAGATCAGGAAAAAGTAAAAACAAAGAGCGCATCCAATGGAAAAAACCTCTCTGAGGCATCAAAGGATGGAAGATTTGATACTCTCCCAGTGCATTTTCAGGAAAGATCAAAAGTATTGATTGAACCCACATAGTCTATCAACATCGACAATGAAGAGATAGTGAAGACTATCCATCTAGCAGCATCTTTAACAGACCAAGAAAAGCCAAGCTTTCTCAAAATTTTCATAGAAAAACAAATTAAATTTTCTTGGTCATATGCTAACATACCGAGAATTGATCCAAAACTCATCATGCATCATCTATCATTACCTCTAGGAGTGAAACCAGTCAAGCAGAAGTTGAGAAAAATGCACCCCCATATCACCCTATTAGTAAAGGAAGAGTTGAAGAAATTGCTAGATGCAGGATTCATCAGACCCATTGACTATGCCAAGTGGATCTCCAATATAGTACCAGTTTCAAAGCCTGACAACAACATTCACATATGCATAGATTTTCGGGATCTTAACAAAGCTTGTCCTAAGGATGATTTTCCTCTACCCAATATAGATATCATAGTAGACTTGACGGTAGTACATGACATGCTATCACTGATGGATGGATTTTCTGGGTATAACCAAATCAAAATAGCCCTAGAAGATCAAGATAAAATGACCTTTACTTGTCCATGGGGAACCTTTTGTTGGAATGTTATGGCATTCAGCTTGAAGAATGCAAGAGCTACCTACCAATGTGCCATAACAATAATTTTTCATGATATGATGCATACTCTCATGGAAGACTATGTTGATGATTTATTAGCCCAATCATATACCAAGGAAGGAAATTTGGAGATCCTAGATAAAATTTTCACTAGAGTGGAGAAAGTCAATGTACGGCTAAATCCCAAAAAATGTATGTTTGGGGTGATGTCAGCAAAACTCCTGGGTTACATAGTATCAGAAAAAGGGATTGAGGTGGATCCATCCAAATTCAAAGCTATTATGGAAATTCCACCACCAAATAATATTATTCAACTCTGTTCTCTACAAGGGAGGTTTCAATCAATCCGCAGGTTCATTTCACAGCTAGCAGACAAGACCCATCCCTTCACTCATCTGCTACATAGAAATTTTTCCTTCCAATGGGATGAGTAATGCAAAGGAGCCTTCAACCATTTGAAACAATATTTAATGAATCCACCTATCCTTGTACCACCAACAAAAGGGAAGCCACTACTATTATATACTGCCACCACAGAGACATCATTGGGAGCCCTATTAGCATAAGAAGATTAAATAGGTAAGGAAGGAGCAATCTATTACATCAACAGGACACTAAATGGCCATGAGATCAATTATACCTCCATTGAAAAGGCTTGTCTAGCAGTAGTCTTTGTTACCCAACAACTACGACACTACATGCTAACTCACACCATGAAGTTGATAGCTAAAATTGATCCTCTCAAATATCTCCTCAGCAAAGGGAACCTAATAGGGAGATAGGCTAAATGGGTCATGATACTCGGTGAATTTAATATCCAATATGTAGATAGGAAAGCAATAAAAGGACAAGTGATTGTTGACCAGTTAGCAGAGGCACCATTACCAGATAATCATCCTTTACACATTGAATTTCCAGATGTTGATGTTCTTACTGTGGCTACGAAATAGTGGACACTGTACTTTGATGGATCACACACCTAGCATGGACCAGGAGCCTAAATTCTATTTTTCACTCCACAAGGACACATCATACCAAAATCATACAAGCTAATGTTCCCTTGTACCAATAACATGGCAAAATATGAAGCATTAATCATTGGAATCAAAACAGTTGTAGAATAGAAGGTTCTAGAATTACAAGTGTATGGAGATTCTCAGTTAGTCATTAACCAAGTCAATGATGATTATCAAACAAGGGATGAAAAATTGATGCCTTACAAGAAAATGCTAGATGATTTCAAGAAATATTTTGTGGATATCAAATTTGAATAGATTTCAAGAGTGGACAATAAAGCCATTGATGTCGTGGCTACTATTTCTTCCTTGTTATAAATTTTAGAGAAAATAAGTCGTTACGAGTTCTTGGTGGAACAATTGTTCTCCCCTGCCTATGATAATACTAAATCCCATGTCATATGTCACCTATCTGATACCAATATCTCAATCTACAATGAAATTTATACCTACATGAAAGATAACACTCTTCCACCTGACTTGTCATGAAACCAAAAACATAATTTCATTTGTTGAGCCCCCTGACATACACTTATAATGGATGTATTATACCGACGAGGTCTTGACGAAACTCTCTTATGATGTCTGGAATGCACGTGATGAGTTTGGAATAGCTTTACAGGAAGTCCATGAGGGTGTTTGCAGAAAACATTCAAGTGGCCTAATATTAGCCAAGAAACTTCTTCGTTTAGGGTATTATTGGCCAACTATGGAAAAGGAGGCTTTCCAATTTGTGAAGAAATTTTAGAAATGTCAGATGCATGGAAATCTCATCCATGCACTAGCACAAGAACTTCAACTTTTTGCATCCACATGGCCATTTTGTTAGTGGGGACTAGATCTTGTTCGTAAAATTCATCCATCCTCATCAAAAAGACATAAGTTTATCATCACAGCTACAAAGTACTTCACAAAGTGGATTGAGGCTGTTCCTTTAACCAACATCACAAGAAAGCAAATTTCATCATTTTTCCCCAACTACATCATCTATTGCTATGGCATTCCTCAATGCATAGTCACTGACAATGGAAGACCATTCAAAGATCAAGACATGTAAGAATTGTGTGAGAAGTTCAATATCCAACATTGCTTCTCTACACCATATTATCCCTAAGGGAATTGTCAAGCAAAGGCTTCCAACAAGACTATTCTGAAGATTTTGAAGAAAACTATCAATGACGTAGGATGTGATTGGCATATACAATTAAAGCTTGCTTTGTGAGCGTACCACACTAGTATTCACACACCAACAGGAGCTACACCATATGCTTTTGTATATGGGTCAGAGGCCATTGTACCTATTGAAGTTGAAATACCATCGCTTTGGGTTTCCTTGAAAGGTATCATCCCTAATGAAGACTATTGAGTTTCAAGACTACAAAGAACTAGAACTATTAGATGAGTGGCGCCAACATGCAGTGAACCACCTAAAAGCCTACCAACAACAGATGTCCAAAAGTTACAACCACAAGGTCAAACCTAGAACCTTCCAAGTTGGTGACTTAGTGTTGAAAGAAAACGCATGCAATCAACAAGATAGAGAGAAGAAAGGAAAATTTGAACCGAATTGGTTGGGGCCTTTTTTCATTGTATTAGTTTATGGTTCAGCAGCATATTAGCTATCCATGCTAGAAGGGGATCAGTTTAAGGAACCCATGAACAATCTTCATCTCAAGAAATTCTATGCATAATTCAACCACTGCATAGGAAAAAGTCCTAAAAAAATCCAAAATTTTTTAGAAAAAGTCCTAAGAAAATAGAAAAAGTCCTAAAAACAATCCAAAAACATCAGAAAAAGTCCTGAAAAAATCTAAAAAACATCAGAAAAATTCCTAAAAAAATCCAAAAACATTGGAAAATGTCTTGAAAAAATGGTCACCTTGGTGAAAACTTGGCAAATAGGCATCTTTGACAACAACAAAAATAAAAAAAATGAAAAAAAAACAAAAAAAAATTGAAAAATGAAAAAAGATAAAAAAAGCATAAAATCTGAAAAAGTGTAATAAAAGCAAGTGGTGAAAACTTGGCAACAGACGCTATTTGTAGCAAGCTGGCTTCTTCCTCTATGGGAATGTGTGTTGATCACTGGATTGGTACCATTATCTTACGCATCCTTCATTCGAGCTGCATATGCATACCTTGTTACACTGGTCATGTCTCATCTTGGCTTCTTGAACATTGCACATATCCATAATAAACTGGTTTGTTTCCACTGGGGGAAAAATATCGATCTCCCTGGGGGCAACAAATCTTGATCTTGAACCAACAGACAAACAACAAGAGGAAAAAAAAGGGGAAAATAGTAATCATAATGAAATCAAACATGGAACATCAATCACCATCAGAAATAGATCAAACATCCTTGTCATATCAAAAAATCCCTAAAAAGGTCAAAAATCCAAAAAATCCAAAAACAGAGTCACCTTGTTGAATTGCATTGTCGTAGTTCATTGTAATTAAGTGTCTGTTCATATCTTGGTCTTGTAAATCAGTCAATTCAGTGAAACTACATGGTCTTTGCATGTATAACATAGGCAAGGCTTATCTTTGATCATCCCCCGAGACCCCTAGGATAAGTCCTTGGTCAAAATCTCATAAAACACCTAAAAATTAGAAAATTGAAAAATCCCAAAAACAACATAAAATCACGATTACAAGGATGATGCTATTTTGAATCATGGTTTTACCATTTCCACACGAGTGTTCAAATTGTTTGCATTATGATTGATGTTATCATTTCTCAAGAGCAATTCAAGGATGTTTGAGAACTAGAAAAGTTATGATCGAGAATGATATTTTCTTTCTTTGCTGCCTATGAGTTAATCATTATTACTATGAGAATCGTCACGGGACGTGCTCTACAAAGTATCACTGATGATATTTCGGATTCACATAGGAAAACGGTTAACTCATCTGTTTAAGCAAGGAATGCTCAGGTCATCATGGTCTAATTAAACCTAGATGGTTGTGTTAACTTGCACTATCAAACATCATGGAAGTAGTACTTAGGTCATCATGGTTTAATTATACCATTGATGTTTGTACTCACTTTCAATATTTTTAAAAGCTCAATTATGACAATAAGCACGGTAAATCGCTGAGATGTCACTATTGCATTGCTAGGATTGCATGTCTATGTTGCATTCATATTTGGTTGTTGTAATGGAATTTATAGATTTTTCTAGGGCTGACGTTATTTCTATCACTAACAGATTGAGTACATTTGACATTACCAAAAACATCATTTAGGGGCATGAGCATTAGGACATCAATCATGGACTTATCATATCCTCTAGGCATTCATTTAATTCATCAATAATATATTTGCATTACAAAAATATCCAAGAAAAGAAAATGCATTGACCATATCATTTTCATCTATATACATTTAGTCATATATCCTAGGCATCAATATATGTAAAATAATCATTCATTCATAATCATACATGCATTAGATCATAATATTTGGATCAAAAATACAAAAAAATAAGTTTCCATGCATATCATACATCCATAGGACCATATAAATTCATTCATTGTTAGAACTATTTATCTTTCCATTAACATCGTCTTACATTCATCACATCATACATAATTGCATTAGAAAAAATACAAAAATAATAGCACATAGACATTTGCATAAAACCATAGGATCATAACACATATTGCATCGATGACATATAATATCATCATCATAAAAAATCGCATAACAGACATGACAGAAATTAAATGCATCCATCATAAATCAACGCATAAACACATAGGATCATCATCATCATTGCATATATATGACATGTATAAGGATATCTAAATGTCAATAAAATACAACATCAAAAGGGTGATATCGTCAAGAGTCGATGTATACATCATGACATAACATAAAATGACTGAAATTATGTGGTGCTGCCTCCTGACACTACTGGCCTCACTAAACCTATACCCCCTACTATACCTGAGGTCCCTACACTTGGATCTCTCTGATCCCATGGAAATGGTTGTGTCACACCTACACTCACGTCCAAGACTGTGATCTGCTCATCCGAGATCTATTGGAACTCTCTTGTCGCTTAGGAGGAAGCAACTCATGATATTTGGTCCTGTAAAACTCCACCTCCTGAACTATGTGATAGATCTCTTGAAAATAATTTGTAGATCCCATAGCCATGGTAGCATGCTACAACCTCTCTATAATGGCCTCTACCTACTCATCCCATCACCTCAGTGCATCTCTTTCGGTGGTCAATACTGCAACCTATCCCTATGCCTGCCCTTGTACCTGTCCCTGGCCTTGTAACTGTACCAGCTACTATCAGGCAACATCCCTCTCAGCTGTCAACGTATGAATTTTCCCCTGGGCCTATAGGAGTTGTGCCTGTACCTAAGTCAATAGTTGTATTTGTGTCTATAACTACCCTTGTAACTGTGTTAGCTACCCCTGAACAGTCTGAACCTACATGTGTAAAGCAGTGATATGTGACTGCTGCTGCTAAGAAGGCAAGTGTATATGTACCCACTGTTGTGATGCTGCAACTAGGGATCGACTCCTGTGAGGCACTTGTGTTGAAACTAGGATGTGCACCACCTCCTCCATCTCCTCCACCACTTTAATCACCTCCATCATCCCCTCCATCATCATCATCATCCTCATCTCCACCCTCTCCCTCGTCACCATCTCCATCACCTCTACCTTGTCACTGTCTAGGAGGTCTATCCTCATCATCCTCAAATGCTGGCATGGACTCATTGGGACTCAAAAATCTAGGGAACGAATGATGACTAAAGTATACTATGTACTCCTAACTCATGTATCCCTTGATGATCTCTGGATGATAATCCCATATCACTGGCTATAAGGGCAGATACTCATCACATGCAATGTTCATAAGACAATTTCAGTCCCCACTCAGTTGTATGCTACTATCTGCGGGCATAAAGGGGTGATCCCTGAGGCATCCCCTGAACCCTACCATATTGCCTCAACATTCTCAGTAATAGGAATCTCTCGATAATATACCGAGTCCTTCCAATCAGGTATCTAGCAGTCATGAAGTAAGGAACCTCTAAGTGATCCTCCGCCCATTGCTCACAATCCACGTATGGTTGCTAGGTAACTATATCCAAGTCATGGAGCACTAGTCTCCAATACTACAGTTTTCCCAACTTATGGTGGACAACTACACTTGCATAGCCATAGATGTAAGGCCTCCCAAATGGCCAAATTCTATTTGTCTCTGGTCGTGCCACCACAATATGCTCCCAGGCCTAGACCTGAAGCAATGTAACCTTGACAAACAAGCTAGCTCCTCTTAGGTATACAACCTAGTGCAGATCATGATATAGGTGGACAAGCAAATAGGATCCCCAAGCAAATCGAGTCCCAAACTGAACCATCTACTCCAAGGTACAACCCCAACCAATGGAAAATCCCTTTGCCCTCTTGTCGGGATATAAGAAGCCACCAACAAATCCCACAAGAATGGCAATAAAAGGGGTAGAACTAGAAAATAACTCCAACCATGATATCCAACATCCGACAATCTGATCATACTGAAAAATTTGACGTAGTGCATCTGTACCTCCCTACTTAGTAGAATCATAGGTCATGATATCTCCAACTATAGGAATCAGAAAAATCCTATACATATCCTCTGGTGTAATGGTTATCTCTTCGGTAGGAAAGTGGAAAGTTTTGTGGTCACTATGCCACCTCTTCGCGAATGCTATCAATAGTCTCTAGTTAATCCTAACCCGAGGCATATCAATTAACAAAGATAAACCACATCTTTGAACAATATCTCTATCAGCCCAAGATAGCTATGGAATCATCTCCCATGTTAGTGGGAATCACTCTCGAGATTGAAGATTATCTAAATCTGTCTCCTATCATTTTCAAACATCACAAATCAGCATATCAGTCAAATCAAATCATCAACTTAATCAATCATCAAAAAATCAATCAACCTATCAATCCTATTGAGATTTTCATCAAATCTCGTCAACATGTTTTGATTCTCACCTATCATGAGGTTGAAACAACATCATCATTAGTGTATCTCTCCTATCATGAGGTCACTAAATCATCTAGTTTATCATCAATACCTAATCATTGGCTATGTGATCAAACATCACAAAATTCAAGGGGAAAATCATAAAATCTTCAATCTTCCCTAAAAGTGCCAAAATAGACCTTCAAGGCGGAAAAAGGGGCATAGGTGCCATTCTATGTTGCGAAAGTGCCATTTCAAGCCAAAGCACTGAAATATTCCCCCGACGTCCCAAAGAATCTGCTCGATGTGCCATTTAGTCAAAGCATTGGAGAAATCTTGGAAAGTGCCACAAAATCTGGCGAAAGTGCCATTTCATCCAAAGCACCAGAGAATCTCTCTGAGGTGCCAATTTTTTTGGTGAAAGCACTGAAAAATCTAGCCTATGCACCACGAAAATTTTTCAGAAGTGACAAAATGTTTTTAACATTCAAAATGTAAATAAAAAATGTGAAAAATTCATTTTCAAATCACAAATGCAGGTTTCAAAATTCTTACCGAAGGTTCGTATCCCGCTGGTCGATTATGTTGTCATACCCACTTGAATCGATGTGTCTGTAGAGGGATCACCATCTTGCTTAGAAGCTCCAAAATGCTCTCACTTCACACAATTTTCAAATTACAATTTGCACAAATGAATTCCTTTTCACTTTTTACCTCTTAATAAAGGCAATTAAAGGAGTGATTTTGGTGGCATTGTTTTAATTTCTTTTGGGAGGCAATTAATTGGGCTAGCTTACAATCTTTCATATCAAGAGATAAAATGCTGGAGTATTATCAAGTCAGGATTTTATCATCATCATCATCACAAATCAATTGAAATTTTCAAAAATCATCAAAAATCCTTTATCATCACAAATTTCTCGATTTATCTCCCGAGGGGGCATACGGTTATAATCTCTTGAAAATCACTATTTGGAGCATCGTTAAATTTTTTTGCAACACTAATAAATTTTTGTTTGAAGTAATGCGTAAACACATCACTTCAAAGAGGGGAAAATGTATACACTTAAAATTTGGTCTGGAAAATATTAATTAAATATTGATTATTTAATAAAAGGGCATGTCTTTGAGGATCATGGTAGGCCAAACAGGCCCTTAAGTGGCAATGAAAATTCAGAAAAATCAGAGTTAGGCAACTTGACGTAAAAATTTGAATAAGTTATTTATATTATTTCAAAAATGTGTAAGAATAGAATATGTGGGAAATTTAATGTAGTTTCTAAACTACTAGGTTAATTTTTTTAAAAACAAAATCTATTTGGTGAAATTTTGAAATTTCAATGCAGTATTACTTAAATTTTAGGAAAAAAATAAAGAAGTAAGGTGTTAATGCGATACGACCACCTAACCATAATAAAATGATAATATTTTTTTTAGCATGAGATTTTACATATAAGTAGAGGACTCATGTCGGAGAATAAACTTGGCCTTATATTTTTTGTAATTTTTTTTCCAAAGTAAATAATTAATTATGAATTTTTTATTACAACTTTTAAAAATATAAAAACTCGTATGTCTGACCATCTTAACTTGGTTAAAACCTCATAAAATTCAATTTTTTTTTTTTTAATCCTATAGTATGCGAAACATAGAATGTGACACATATTTTGGATTCAAAAAATATAATACCGTTTGAAAGTTATAGATGTTTTTCAATCAGCCTATCAATCAGGACTTTAGTAGTAATTCTAAAAGAAAATAAATAATAATTATTTATTAAATTCAAAGTAATGAATAATTTATATTGGTGGAAAGCTGAGAGTCTCTTCTACAAACCCTTTTCGTTTCATCAATTTTGGCTAAAAATAAAGTCGTCAGCCACATGGACGAAGTCTAGAAAAACAAGGGAAGTTGTCAAACACGTTTTTTGCGTTGACTTCTTAGGATTGGCATGTCCAAGCCAAATACCAAAGCAAGCCCGAGGCTAATCCCTAGGCAATAAATTATGTGTTAGAAATATCGGATATCTGTTTCAAATCGGATATCCGTTTCAAATCGGATATCCGTTTTTTATTGCATTTTATAAATTATATATTATAAAGTGTATAATTTTTTTTAAAATCATATATAAACCAAATCGGATATCCGTTTCAAAATGGATATCTGATTTGGTTTATATATGATTTAAAAAAATTTATACACTTTATAATATATGATTTATAAAATGCAATAAATATTTTGTATTTTATTTTAATATATCTACTTGAGAATATAAAATATAGTTTATAATTTAATATATAATATATTATATTATTATGTATAATATTTAAATATTATTTCTATATTTTACTTAATGTATATATATTACTAATATATAAAATATTATATAACTAATTAATATTACTAACATATAAAATATTTAAATATTATCTCTTTCCCTCTCTCTCTCTCTCATCTCTCCCTCCTACCCCCTCTCCCTCTCTTAAGGACCTCTCT